>PVLC010048239.1:0-10822 GCA_004027655.1 Graphiurus murinus
CTAAAAATCAGTGCATTATATATCTTATTCACAATATTTGTGTAGGTAGATTATGCCACTTTTAATTTTATTTCAGGGTCATTATCCACTGTTAGAGGAGACTGGTACATCAGATTTGCCTATGATACAGGGATAGGATCTAGTGGGGAAAAAACTAGACCTAGATGGAACAAAGATTTCAAATTTTAGAAGAAAAATTGAAATGTCATGACTATGCAAGCATATTTCAACCTCTTCCTCGCTTCCTTTCTTACCTCTCTAAATCCCTCAGATAATCATGGGAATTGAATCTTGATTCTGCTTTGAATGTTCTTAAAATGTAATTTTTCCCTAAGCTTTTGGCCACTAATTACATCATTGGATATTGGACTTATTTCATTCATTAATCAAAGTTGTGTTTTATGAGTGTTGAAAAATCATACATGGAAAAGAAATTCAAGCCCTGAGGCTGCTTAAGGTTTAGTAACACCTATACTTCCATCAGCATAAATAATGAAAACGTTGATTGGAGCTTTTTAAAAATCTACTTCCGATTAAATACATTGCCTTGCCAAGTAAGGGACAGACCTAGATCCTGAAGGTATCCAAATATAATGATTACAATTCACATTTTAAGGTATTAAACAATTTGTCTAGCAATTAACTTTCTATACATTTCCTTGAGCCACTAATTTCATAATAAATAGTATCTGGTTAAAAACCAGTAATCAGTGTGAAGATTCCTCAGAAAACTGGGAATGAATCCACCATATGATCCAGCTATACCACTCCTGGGTATCTTTCCAAAGGAACTGAAATTAGAATATTATAGTAATACATGCATATCCTATATTTATAGCAGCACAGTTAATAATAGGCAAATTATGGAACCAACCCAGGTGTCCATCAATAGATGAATGGATTACAAAACTATGAGATATAAACATAATGGAATTCTACTCAGCAATAAAGAAGAAAAAAAAATTATGACATTTGCAGGAAAATGGATGGACCTGGAGAACATTATGTTAAGTGAGATTAGCCAGTCACAAAAAGTGAAGGGTCATATGTTTTCTCTCATATAACAAAGCTAGGGGGTAATTGGGATATAAGAGAGACTTTAGATAATGGAGGAGAAACTCTAGTGGAGCCAGGGAAGTGGTCTAGGGGAGGAGGTAAAAGGGAGAATTAATGAAGGAAACATCTTCCACTGACATTAGATACATAAGTGAGAACACCAATGCCAATGTCAGTATCTTATATGGGGAAGGAAAGAAATGGGGAGGGAGTCGGGGGAAAACTCATCAAGTTGCTGTATACATGTATGTCTCTGTCACTGTGAACCACATTATGATGTGAGACTATAATGCACCAATAAAAGTATATAAAAAAGAGAACAGAGATGCTGTGAGGCTGTCATAGGGAAAACAATGACTAGTAGTGATGTGACATGACAGGAAGGAAGGACATCAACGAGCCTGGGCATTGTGGTTATCAATTGCTGTGTAATAGATTCCCTCCAAAGTTAGTGGCTTAAAGCAATAGCCAGTTTAACCAGTTCAACTTCATGTGATATCCACTGAGTCATCCAGGGGTATCCAGAGAAAGGATAGGCTGGTCTTGGATGTCCAAGATGGCTTCATTCACATGTCCAATGTCTTGACAAGTTGAATTAGAGCTAGGCTTGGCCAGGCTGCTTGTCTTCTCCATGTTGTCTTTTCTGGATGCTTACATGTTGCTTGGTGCTGCAAGTTGAATATTTTAAGATGTGAAGTGGAAGCAGCTTGTTTCTAGGGCCAGAAACTATGCAGAAAATTTTTCCGTTGTATTTTACTGGTCAAAGTAGCCACAGATTTAGAGGGAAGGAAAAATAGAACTCATCTTTTAAAGGGAAAAGGATCAAAGAATTCATGAGCATCTTTAATTGGCCCCACTAGATTTGAAGGAAAAGAAAGAAGATAAGCAGGTTGATGGACCACTCCAAGACACAAAGTGTCATGTTCATGCAGGAAAGAGTCAGAGGGAAATGGCCCAGTGTAAAATGGAACAGAGAGTTAAAAGAGGTACTGCTGCAGTGGCCCTGAAGAAGCCTAACAAATTAACTTTACAATGTCATGCAACAAGGCAACATTATACTAACTAATACAAAAAAATCACAGCCTGCTAATATTTTGAAATATACAGTGCATATTTTGTTCCCAGAATGTTATTTCTCCAAAGGCTTTCTTCAGAGTGAGGAAATAACACAACAGATAAAAGATTATATGTCCCCATTTGAACTTCTAAGTTGAGTTAATAAAGTCCATTTTACACATGAATGTGAGTGTCAGGTTACTTAGAGCAAGCAGGGCTTGTTTCAAATTTTTGTTTTAAATAATCCTAAACTTTGAAGGATAAAAGAAGAGAGGTTATAAAATGGACCTCAGAAAAGGAAGAATAAAGAGCTGGTTTTGGTGGCACATGCTTGTAATCCCAGTATTTGGAAGGTGGAGACAGGAAGATGGCAGGTTTGTGGCCAGCCTCAGCTACTTAGTGAGATCCTGTTTCAACATAAAGAATGAAAAAATAGGGCTGGGGGTGTAGCTCAGAGGTAGAGTGCCCCTGGGTCCAATCCCCAGTACCAAAAAAAAAAAAAAAAGAAAGAAAGAAAAGAAAAGGAAGGATAAAGATATGATTGCTTAACCAAGAACTGGGAGCTGTTACCCCATGTACCTAGCTATGTGCTTTTTATATGTGAATACTGCAGAAACATGAGGCATTTGATCAAGGAAGAGAGTTATTTACTGATATAACCAGAGCAACAGCCAGAATAACATTATGGCGCAGGTCCCTCACATGTAACCCTGCAGGAGATGCGATAAGAATGGGATCTTTTTATGAGGATGCCAGGAGATGGGGAATAATGTATTTTCTCCATTTATACACAGGAGAAAAGCAACTCTTTTCACCAATAAAAGAGGAAGGGCAGAAAAAAAAAACTTTTGTTACTTTGGTTCAGGGATAAAAAGGATTCTGAATTCTTACCCTAACTCTTTGGATTATAAATGACAGCTCTAGGCATAAAATGCCTAGAAAGGTCTACAAGGTCCTGGCTTCATCTCTTTTTACTTATAAATTCTTAGGAGCTAATCTAGGTGCCTATCTCAGGACACTTGACTTGGGGGAGATAAGAGAAGTTTTACCATCCTTTTGGATCAGAGCAATTAGGGGGGAAAAATGGTTACAGATCTAATCTTTATGGTATGTGAAAATATTTCAAGGGAAAGTGAAAGCCAATATTCTTTATCTTTATATCCTTTACATTTCCATGCCTCAGGAAGTTAGAGCTTTTTACAGGAGCACTGAAGAATCCAAAGGAATTTTATTTCCCCACAATGATGTAAGAGTGGTTTACTAAAGTGTAAGAGGGCAATACTTAGTAGGCTGGGAATAGAAGAGGGAGTTGAGAGCCTATATTTATTTAGAGGATGAAGACTGGGATAAATATGAGGCCCAAATTGATTGATTTTAATATTTTCAGCTGCTTGTACAAGTGGTCTGATCACAGTGGCTTAATGAATGGGGGGTTTTGTCTTGCTTTGTTTTCTATTCTAACAAGAATTTTGAAGATAAGTAGCTCAAATCTGTACTCATTGCCCCAGACTCCTACTAGCTTCCTGCTGCCTTTTTAGTATGTGGCTTGCTCATTGCAAGGTGGCTGCTCTACCTCCTACCATCATGTAATCAGCAAGAAGGGGAAAGAGCAAAGGCAAAAGGTACATACCAGCTTTTTGTTTATAAGTGCTTCTGAGAAACCTGTGCAGTAAGCTCTTTTTGTATCTTTTTGCTCATCCCTAGTAACAGGAAGTCTAAAAGGTGAATATTGGTACTAAACACCTGAGTACCCTGGGGGAAAAAAAAATTCTGTTTGTTTTTAGCAAGGAAGATAAGAGGAAAAGATCTTAGAAAGGGAACTAGCAATGTCACCCATCTAAGTATCTCAGGTAGTCAAGAGTAGGCTGAACATGGACGATTTTGTTCAACTTCCTTTATGTGAAACTGAACACAGAAATTTCCTCTCAGTGCTCTGGTATTGTCACAAGGTGGACGGAGTCAAGTAGAAAGGTGAAAGAGGTGTGTTCAGGCAGAGAAGTAGTTGAACACAATATGAAAGTCATCCAGAAATTTATACTTCCCTGGTAAGGCACTCAGAAGGGCCGTAAGAGCCAATAAACTGAAAGGAGGCCCCAGTCAGGGTGAGCAGGATGCAGAGACATGGTCTTTGTCACCTGAAACTGTGGCCGGGACCACAAAAATTAGCAGCATGTTTCTGTTCAAGCCCTAAACCAAGTACACCAGCAGTTGATAGAATGCTTTGGCGTGCAATACCTAAAGGGCCAGTGAAGTAAGACAACAATGGAGGTCATTCTATAGACCAGACTCATTGTCTCAACACTTTGAAGGTACATAAGCTCCCCCTGCACCTCAATATACCAGGGGGGCTAGAGGAGTGGGAGGAAAGGCTGTGGACTTTGAATTGTGTCTATGAGTCCTAACTTGAACCTAATTAACTGAGAGACTAAATTTTTAACTGAATGTGAGTAAATTACCTCTAAGAGGCATAATCAGGTTATTTTTCTCACCATCTAAAGAAATGAGTGAAATTGAGGTGCAGGCCAGAATTAGTTGAATTTAATCATAGAGATATAAAATGTTGCATTTCTGCATATTTGATTAGTATATAAATTTAAAGCCTATGATCATAGGTAAGATTATGATGATGATGATGTTAGAATTATTAAAAGTTAGTAAGTAAATAGTGAGACTCTCATCAACCTAGTGAGACCTTGTTTCAAAATATAAATAAGACAGGGCTAGGAGGTGTAGCTTGGAAGTAAAGCGCTCCTGGATTCAATCCCCAGTACCACACACACAAAAAAGTTTAGAGTTAGTAATAAGAAGTTTGGCATAGTGGCATATGCCTATAATTCAAGTACTTGGAAGACTGAGACAGGAGGATTGCAGTTTAAAGGACATATGATAACTTGGCAAGACCCTATTTCAAAATAAAAAATAAAATAGGGCTGGGGGGTGTAGCTCAGAAGTAGAACACTCCTATTTTCAATCCCCAGGACCACACATATACAAAAAAATTAGTAGTTAGTGTCTATTTCTGATATCTAAGTAAAGTTATGAGATGGCTTAGCAAATTCTTTTACTCGGGGTATAAATATTGTCTGAGGCTCCCATGAGCTGATGCTGTTCTCCATGCTGATGGCCTGGTTTTAACAGGCAACATGGAGGTACAGAAAACCTCTGGGGCTCTCTGCTCATGGGGAAGGGACTATGAACTTTTACCCTGTCAGAAACCTTAAAATAATAGTTTAATAACTGGTGGCACACTCCTGTAATCCCAATATTTGGAAGGCTGAGACAGGAGGATCACTGGTTTGAGGCCAGCATCAGCAACTTAGTGAAACCCTCAGCAACTTAGCAAGACCCTGTTTAAAAATTAAAAAATTAAAATGGCTAGTGATGTTACTCAGAGGTAGAATGCCTCTGGATTCATTCCCCAGAATAAAAAAATAAAAAATAATAAAATAGTAGTGATTTATTATCTTCAGTTCTCACAACAATTCTTGCAAGGCATATCTTTTTTATTTCCACTATACATATGAGGATATATAGGCTAAAAGGAACTTTCCCAGGCTCACAAAGCTGGTAATGGTTGGGATTTAAACCCAGTCCAGGGAGTCCAATGCCAAGGCAGAGTTCTTTTCACTGTCGTATGGATTGAGTACACATGTTGACTGCTCAGGCCTGCTTTGAATGGTCTGTGGCTGCTTGCACAAATCCTCTCACTCTGAGAGTGAGGAGAGGTCCCCTAGACTTGGGTGTGGGTTCCTAACCTCCCAAATCTGGGCCCATGAGTAGAAGGAACAGTATCTTAAACAGACGGGTTTGTGGTAACAGTAAAGGACTCTCCCAATTCCAAAAAGATATAGTCAGTCTTCCTGGTATAAACACAGTGATCATCCTGGGATTCATAACCAATTGCATATGCATTGGGGATTTTTCCAGTCTTTTCTTTGAGCTACTTCCTCTTCATAACAAGTGATGTCATAAAGGGCCACCAGGGAACACAAGGATTTCATGTGTCTTAAATCTGTGTCCAGATTACAATGGTGTAGCTAAGTCACATTACAGTCTTTGCAAATATGCAACTCATTTTCTTTGGATCACTGGAGTGCAACATTTAAAAAAAAATTCCAATTTCAATTTTTGGTTTATTTCCCAGAATAGAACTCATTACATCCAGAGTTTTATGAGTTCTTTCAGGAGGAAAAGAACAGATCTCATCCTACTCACAATGAAGAAAAACAACTATTGAACATCCCCCATAGCTTGTATCTCCTATTTCTTTCTTCTTTTGTCCAAATTCCTGAGAGTTCGGGGGTATATAAAGATAGAGGAGCTGGGATGGGAGGAGAATGCAGTGCAGTATAAGAAGTCTTACATCACCAGACAACTCAGTGAAGAATGCTTGGGAATTCATCTTCCAAATATTTTTGAGTTTTTCATATACAGCAAAATTAAAACAAATATAGTATTTATTGGCATGCTTTATGAGTTAAATTTAAATCTATGTCAGAGTGTTAACTTGGCCCACTCTCATGTCCAATCACATAGATTTATACTGAGAAAGGGTGTCTTTTGTGTTACCCACTAGACCTTCAAAAACTTTTGCAAGAAGAAGGGAATAAGCCTCAAACAGCAGGAACAGGACTGGGCATCAAATCATGGCAGGACAAGTCAGAATATTTTAGGGTATTGAGCACACCTGAGCTTGATCTGAGCTGACCTGGCAGATGAAGTTTGCCAAGAAGAATTTCTGGAGTAGACTGAGGCAAAATGTGCTCAGCTGGACAAACTTTAGTCCAGGGTTGGGATAGAACACGTAGGTCAGATACAAGGAACAGATACCAGTCCCCTAGAGATGGGAATAAAAGAGCTAGGAAGGATTTGGGACAGGGTGTAGTACCCATAGGACAAAATACATTAAGAAACCAAAGCAAAAACCAAATGGTAAGTGGTGTATACCACTGAGCTCAAGAAGGTCTGCCACATGGCAAGCCTGAGGATGCCTTAGGTACCACGGACACATGCCACAGATGGGAAAGAGGTGTTTAATAGTTTTGTGAGATTGGCTCATGGACATGTGTGCAATAGGGTTGCCTCATTCCACAACTCCAAGGGACATGGGGGAACACACCTTGACACTACCCTGGAGATGGGACTCATAGAGAATACAGCATAAATGCTATCTACTGGAGATGTCCAACGGCCCTGAATTAAGGTATTAAATCTGCACCATTAAGGTCTTTGGAACTTTCAGCCTGATAAAGATAGAACAGAGAGTCCTGACAGCAAATTTCTATTTAATTGTGCACATTTGAGGCTGATTTAGAAATTATTCTCAAATGTCTGACTTCAAATTGAACATGCCATATTGCTGAATGTGAAGAACCAGGAACACAGTTCAGTAGAAAGCAAATTTTACCTATCAGAAGTGAGGAACACAGATTTTCAGATATCCAAGTACTTTGATTCTAATTTTCAGATTTATCTGTGCAAGTTTCTCACATGACCCTGGAAACTTTACATAAAGGAGACCAACAACTAGCTAAATAGTGCAGTGAAACAGGGCCTCACAGTTGGAGTGCACAGCATTGCTCTGCAGAGGTCTCAATGTCTGGCTCATGGAGCACATTTATTGCTGAGTTTTCGTGGTATGCCTATTGATCACTCCTCAGAAGGACAAACTACATTTTTATCTTGGTGCCCATACTCCCCTTCCATCCAGCCTGGAATAATAACCTGCAATCTGAAGTGTGGTCCAGGTTCACCTAGACAATAATTATCACTCAAATTTTCTTCTAGCAGTTTGTTTGGCCAGTTGTTTGAGGCTGTGATTGATTGAGGTCTGTCTCAATGGCACAAAGTTGGAAATGTGACCACTCAATGTCCCTTCATCAAAGAAAATAAATCAAAGGGAACCCACCATGTGGCAGGACAGTGAGTTATTCAGAGCTATTTCTGTGGGTGTCCAGGAGAGCAGGTAGTCTCCTGCAGAGCCGAGTCTCTCAACTTTATATTCGTGATCGGGTTAGCTACTTTTCAAATACACACTGTGACACTTGCAAGAGGAAAGCTAGCATTACTTGGCTCAGTTAATATATACTGACAGTGAAAGAGTTAGGAAGGCATCTTCCTCCCTTAGAAAATTGAAAAGCACTTTGGATATATATTTAGCATTGTTGAACATTTCTGGGCTCGCTGCTGGTAGCATTTACAGAAGTCACCTGGGGATACAGAAGCCTCACTCTCAAAAGCACATTGAGATCTAACTAAATATTTTGTCTTAAGCTGGATGACAAAGCAGGCTGAGATGACAGTGGATCCCAGTGCCAGAAATCTAGGACTCCCTTCAGAGGCCCCTCTCACCCTCTGTACCATTTCTAAGCCCTGATACCTCCAAACTATCTTTTGAACCAATCTACCTGTTTGCATCTCCACCACTACCACCTGACCTTCACTCTCACTGGGACCTACTGCCACCATCACCATCATGTCTCTCCTCTCATGCTTGTGCTCTCACAATGGCAGCCAGAAAGGTCTTTATATAACACCAATCAAGTTACGCCACTCTCTAAGTAAGATCCTTTCATTGGTTTCCTTATACACTTCAAATAAAATTCAAACTTACCATGGCCTTCAAGGTCTAAAGTTATCCGAGCCCCTCCCTCTGTTTTCACTGTCCACAGCTTTCCCATTGTTCATGGTGCTTCCCAGACACTGACTTTCATCCTGTTTCTCCTACTTTGCACTCACTGCTCTCTCTTCCTAGAATATCCTTCTTTCCAATTTGGGCTCCTTTGTACCACTTGGGTGATCAGATTAAATGTCCACTCCATAGAGTCCTTCCTGGCCACTATTAGATTTTCATCCTCTGACAAATCTGTCACATTGTGTTTATTTAATCATTTACCCGTTCATTGTTAAACTCAATATACTGTAGGAGCCATGAGAACAAGTATTTCATCCTTATGCCTAATGATAACTAGCACATAGTAGGCACTCATTAAATATTTATTAACTGGAATGAAGTTAGTGAGTGAAGGAAAGACATTATGGTTCTCATACCTAACTCTAAATTGCTGAGGTTTTTGTTGCTGTTGTTGTTTGTTTGCTTATTTGTTTGTTTTCCAGCCAGTAGGCTAGTCTACGACCCAGTGTTACATACAGTGTCTGTATTTCCTCTGGCTCAGGACACCATAAAAGACAGAGTGATATTTGAGACATCTCCTGATCTATTCTGTTTTGATTGAATTTTGCTTATGAGGGTGAATGAGCTCATGCCTGACCAGGAGTACTGGTGACCCTTATCCAGGTTCACCAGCAAGCTGTGAAAAAGGATGATGTGACAGATTAAAGATCATCACAAGCACACTGGCCTTCCTCTTGAGTATTTTTCTGAGAGCATGTGTCCACTCCCTTTGACTCTGGTGGTTCTTGAATGCTGCCGCTGATGGAATACATTGGAAATGAAACTGGGCAAGTACCTGAGTCCAGGACTGAAAAGACTGGTAGCTTCCATTTTCTGTGTATTTGGAAATACACAGAGCCCTGAACCTCAGTGGAAGGAGATCAGTTATCCTCTGGAGAGACCATGTAGAGAAACCCGGAAACCACAGGAAAGAGAGAGGGGCCTATGTGTACCCAGACATCAGCCAACCCAATTAAGACACCAGACATAAGAATGAACCCTTCATGATCTCCTCAGATCTGAACAACACCAGCTGAATACACTTTGAATATTGTGTTCATTGATTGTGACCATATCAATGCTCCAAGAGGCAAAAGAATTGCTTAGTGGAGCCCTGGACAAATTCCTAACTCACTGATTTGGAACTTAATGAATTTACTATTGCTTTAAGACATAAACTTTCAGTGATTTGTTAAGTGATTGTAGGTGACAGGACAAGCAGGTAAATCAAGGACTGTATTTCAAAGAAGGCATGACCCTCTACTCCCTTCCTCCTGTGAAAGAGAGGGTTGTAATTGCTCAGCAATATGATATGCGGTTAAACCATAATCAAAACATAGAAGTGAGGGTGATGAGTGGTGGCTTTGCAGGGACAGGAGCTGATTCTTGGCTGTTTTCTAGGCCAGTTAATCTAAATTTCAGCAATATCAAGAATATCTCATCAGGACAACCTATAAATAAGGAATACCATTATAATATCCAGTTCAATTCCAATCCAATGTTCTTCCAGACCTATCTGCAAGTCTATCCAGATAGTGTATCATGTAGCAATCATACGTGTACTTTATTAGATGCTAACACAGCATATTGTCATGATTTGTAAGTTTACTTGAGGATGTGCAGCATTCTCAGAAATGAATCCTGAAGAGCTTTCTAGTGCTATCAACCTATTCATCAGACCCACTAATAGCAAATATTGTCTAAATCTGATTTACACTAGAAAATAGTCCTGCCTGCTTTAATCACTGTTGTATTCCCAGTGCTTAGAACAAGGCCTAAGACATAGTAGGTGCTCAAAAAATATTATTAATGAAATAAATTGTTGCATTAGGAAAAACTAAAAAAGCAGTTCTGGGCAGAGGTTGTCTCCCTTTAGAGATGTTGGAAGACAAGCTTTTCCTCAGGGCTTCAGGCAGGCCAAAAGACTGTTCCAAAGATTATGACAACAAAATATTTCATTTTAAAAACTATACAAAAAGTAAAAAATCAGATGCTCTCCCTAATATGTGGAAGCTAGGGAGAAAGTGAGTCATAGGT
>PVLC010048240.1:0-10839 GCA_004027655.1 Graphiurus murinus
GGGTTAGTGTGGTGCATACCATCCCCTCTCATCTGAGAATTGCATTCAGTTACTTAGGAGGACATATATTTCATGAAAGAATATGATATCACAAAGAAATCATAGTTTAGACTTTATTGACTACCTCCAATTGTTCATGTTAAAATCATTTCTGATGTCATCAACAGTGAAGGGAGCCAAGTGGTTGCTTCGAGGCCACTTCCCTCTTCACAGAGAAATAGTCACTGATTATCGTCATGACTGCAGCTTGCCTTACACCTCCCATCCCTGGGGAACATCTAGTAAACCAACGATGCTCTTATGACAGGAAGGGCCAGTAACACAATCTTCTCAAATTCCACTCTCAACCAGGCCAAAGCAAAGGGCACAAGCTTATGATTGATGCCATTTTGATTACACAAATCCAAACATGCCCACATTTAATAGCTAGCAAGGTAAGTCATCCATGTCCATTAAGATTGTAGATCTCATTACAAAGTTATATTGAAGGGTATGACACACAGCACAAATATTTACAGCAGGCTAAACTATTTGTTACAATCCTTATTTCTAAATGAATTACCCTGTGGGTAATAGTAAAGCTGAAAACTAAGAAATAAGGGTCAGAATTCCTCCTGTGAGATCTCTCTTGTAAAATTATCCCAAATGTAATAATACCACATTATTGACTTAAGCACACTTCGCTGTGACACGCTGTGGCTGACCTGTAATTTTTATCCTACACGATGCCAGCCTTAATAAAATGACACTTGTGAATGTAAATTAAGCTCGCAAAGGGGACAGATTGCATGATTCTGGTTCCTCTCAGATGCCTGTAGGCTATCACAGGTTCCATATGTGAAGTAATTATGTTCACTGAAGGAAAGAATAAATGCTGTCAAATTGTGTACTGAGAGAGAAAGCAGCTATTATATTTCAGTAGTCGCTAGAGCATTGCCCCCAGACAGTACCAAGATGTATAAGAAAATAAAAACGGTGCCAGCCATATATTACACATCTGCCTTTACATTTGTAGCTTCTTTTAAATGCATATTATACCAAGACAATAACTTACCAGTGAACGTGTGGGCTGTCTTCTTCGGCAAGTTTTCTGTGGAGCCATTTTGGAACGTGGGGCATCACAGTTATGGAAGGGATAATAACATAGAAGCCTCTGACTTCTGCTACCTTTGTGCTGTTCTGAGAAGCAACAATCCTGTTGTATTCCTGGTGTCCAGACTTTGCTTTTTCCTTGAATAACATCTCAAATTCAAGCCCAGACTGCCCATAGCTGCTTTCTTTATAAGATTCCCACCCATTCCTGTAAAGAAATGGGTGGGAATCTTTCTCCCCTCTAAAATGTCCTGAACTATTGAAGATGTTTCTAAAAATGAATTTTGAGTGAGGATAATAGCTAGTAATGGCATGATAGTCACCATGCACTGGCTTCTAATTTTTTAACTTGTTTAGTATCTTAAGTAAAGAAGTGAATGGTAAGGTACATGATTGCCAGCATAAGGCTAATGGAACTTCTATAAACCACTCTGTCCTTGCTTAAAGGAGATAGCATTGAGAACTGAGAGGCACAGCCAACAGGCGCTGAGGTTGGAAAATCAGTAGAGGAAGAAACATTCTGTCTTTTTCTAGGGTCTTATCGCTACCTTCCAAGAAGGTAGGTGACTGGAGATTGATGTCTGACCTTCCACTCCTTTTCTGCAGCCTCTTGAGGAATCTGTTGTACTTTGGCTTCTTTCTGATTGACCAAAGAGGCTCCCAGTCAGGCTCCAAAACTGAATCTAAACTACTTTATGCTCTAGTCTCTGAAAACAAACAAACAACAACAAAAAATTCTAGCAAACACTTCAGAACAGTTTATTTAAATTGAGAGTAAGATTAAAATAGCAACAACAATAAAACTAATTTATGCTGTGGTACTAATACATGGGAGGGGGGTTATAATTATTTGCCTTTTAGAAAGGAATATTTATTAATCTAAATGAATGATTTGAGTAGATAATAAAATGAAATTCTGAAATCTCAGAATAAAATCAAAACAGATTTTCATGTTTGGAGGCATCATTTTAGGAACAGTTTATCAGTTTCAGTGTGAACAATTCTAGTGCCCAGAAATGTAAGACCTTATCCATTGTATCCATCAGTGGCTGCCAAAGGAGTTCTTTACAAAGGTAAAATCAAAACCAGCATCTATAACATCTACCTTATGATACCCATATTCTGCCTTTTAGAGCTGCAAAGAACATTTAGCTCTCTCCCACAATTTTTCAGAGTCTGACGTCAGTAACCCCATTCCCACTTGCCAAATGAATCTTCTCTGAGAGCCTTTCTACATTTCTTCCACGTCTTGTCTTATAATGCTGCTAACAAACCTTTATGCACCCACCTTAAATATACTCAGTAAGTACAAAGGAGAAAAGGTTTGGAGAAGATTGTATCTTTTAAATCATACTACATTAGTGGCCTTCTACTGTGGTAATATTAGCATTCTCTGTTTTATCTGTCTGTGATTGTTATCAATAAATGCTGAAACCTGCGAGAGTGGTATGGAGAAATCTAGCCTATTTTTAAAATTTCTAATCTGCTGCTTCCTAGCTTTTTTATCATCTAAATGGACTAGGTGGGCTGGAATGTAGCTCAGTGGCAAAGTGCTTGCCTTGCATACTCAATGCCCTGGGTTTGATCCCCAGTACCCAAAAAAAAAAAAAAAAAAAAAAAAAAAAAAAAAAAAAAAAAAAAAGCCCAAAGAAAAAACAAGCTAAATGAACTAGGTTATCATCATGTTGGAATATATGAAGAAACAGTGAATGGAATGCTCATAAGAGTGTCTACTCTCTTGAACTCCAAAATGTTACCTTGGGAAATATAGTCCATCTTCAGAACAAGGCAGAGGCTAGAATTTCTCATGTTCAAGCAAAACAGTTTCCCTGTGTAATCAAATACCATACTTCATTTTCTTGAAACTAAAAAAACAACTGAATAGGAAAGTTTGTAGCATCCAGGACTCCATTGGCCTCCTGTCCTTTTTTTCAGGTGAGCTTCCAAATGTTAGTTACTTCAAGTCACCTAGGGAAGTGAGACGAATCAAAAGAGCAGGTGAATAGCTTATTTCACTTTATGTAAAGTCTTCCAGGTTCACCTATGTTGTCACAAATGACAGGATTTCTTACTCTTTAAAGGCTGCATAGTATCAATTGTGCACATATGCCACCTTTTTTACCCATTAATGAACAATAAGGTTGATTAGTTTTACTTAGCTATTCTTTAATGTATTCACAGTTTAAAGCATTGTATTTCACATGATAATTACCTACAATTTTTATTTGCCCATTAAAACAAAACATAAAAAAGAGGTTGTGAAGATTCCTATTGAAATGATGTAGAACTTTGTCTGATGGTGGTTTTCCATTTATTATTTGATGACAAAGTCAACTTTAAAATAATAGAGTAGTCATTGCCTGAGGCTGGTCCAAGAAAGAAAGTTCTTTGCTAAAGATTTTGCTGGCAGCTAACCCAAAGGAAAGGAAAAGAGGCTAAGAATGGATAGCCCTTCATGTCTGGTACAAACTACTTTTTTTTTTTTTTTTTTTTGCGGTACTGGGGATTGAACTCAGGGGCATTCTACCTCCGAGCTACACCCCCAGCCCTATTTTTTATTCTTTATTTTGAAACCGAGTCTCACTAAGTTGCGGAGTGCCTCACTAGGTAGCTGAGGCTGGCCGCGAACCCGGATCCTCCGGCCTCAGCCTCCCGAATGCTGGGATTACAAGCGTGCGCCACCACGCCCGGCTTACAAACTACTTTTGATAGCTTCATCAAGACACAATTCTTGCACCATACAATTTACCATTTAGATTGAACAATTTAATGAGATTTAGTATATTCAGACTTCCACAACCTATACCACAATCAAGTTTAGAACATTTTTATCACCTCAAAAGAAACCATGTATTCATTAGCTTTCACCCCCATTCCCCTGGTCCCAATCCCTAGCAACCACTAATCTACTTTCTGTCTGTATAGATTTAGATTTCTCTATTGTGTTCACCTCATATCAATGGGTTCATATGTAATTCCATATAAATATAATCATGCAATGTAGTCATTTTGACTGGCTTCTTTCACTTAGCATATTGTTTTCAACGTTCATTAAAGTTATATTGCTATATCAGCATTCATTCTTCTTCATTTGCAAACAATAATCAGTTTTATAGATATACCATTTTTTTGCTTAACCATTTACTAGTTTATAGATATTTGGGTTATTTTAACTTTTGTCTGTGTCAAGGCCCAATACATACTTGGATACAACTTTTTGTGTGAATGTATGGGTTTTTTTTAAAGATTACAGGCTCATCTGGTACGTCTGTGTTTAATCTTTTGAAGAACTATCAAACTATTTCCAGCATTGCTATAGCATTGTGCATTCCACTACTAATGTTTGAGGGTTCCAATTGCTGTACATCATTTGTTTCTTTTTTGATCATAGGATCCAAGTGAGTGTGAAGTAATATCTCATTTCAATTTGATACATATTTTCTTGATTACCAATGATATGGAGCATCTTTTCTTTTATATGCTTACTGGCTATTTATATATCTTCTTTGTAGACATGTCTATTCAAATCCTTTAGTGATATTTTAAATTGAGTTATTTATACTTTTATTGTTGATTTATAGGAAATATTTATATATTATGGATGCTAGTCCCCTTTTATATACATTATTTGCCAATCATTTCTGCCTCCCCCTCTCTTTTACTTTCTGGATAGTATCTTTGAAGTGAAAACCTTTTTGAATTCTGATGAAGTCACTTTTGTTTTTTGTGTCATGTCTAAAAAGTATTTGCCTGAACTAAGGTCACAAAAATTTACCTGTATATCTCCTTCTAAGAAACAGGCTTTGCAAGTTTATCTAAATAGCTACTACAAATAGTCTTTTGCCCACTCCCACCTGGTCTCCCTGGAATTTTTACAGGATACATTAACCCTCTAACTACCTGAGATAAGATAGAACACTGCTTAAAGGGGCTAAACAAATTGTAAAGATTTTAACTAATGGAAAAGAATTTTTATATACATGTTGTATTTTTAAGAATTTTTATGTACAAAAGAATTTTTTTATACATGTTGTAACCTTGACTGATTGAGGATAACCTTTGGAAAAACAGGTCTGTAGAAATTCATGTTCTATATGCCTCATTGCAAAAAAAAGTAGTATAAAACAGCAACTAACAAACAATAAAACAGATATGCTTCTTCACCGCATTCGGTGTGAGCGTATTCTTGTGACCTTATCTCATTCCACACCTGTTGAGGGACACCCGACCCCATTGCCTTGAGGCCTGGACCCCAGCAAAATAAGAAGTGAAATATGCTTGGCTTTTCTTTCTTTCTCTCTTTCTTGAAAGAAGGTATTAGAAATATATATGGTGCTGTGCCTGTGATTATAAAGCATCTCTACATATATTATTTATTTTTATGTTGATCCTGTGGGTTAGTCTTTTTTAAAATATATTTTTATTGGTACATTGTAATTTTACATCATAATGAGATTCAGTGATAGAATCATACATTCACAGGGCATTTGGTGTATTTCCTTCTGGATCCCACCGGCCTCTTCTCCCTTTCTCCACATATTGTTGAGATTGGTATTGATAAGTTTGTATATGTACATAGCACTCTTTGAAGGGTTTTCTTCATTGAGTTTTTCTCCCCCAACCCCTTCCACTATTCTACTGGTATCTCTCCTCATTTATCTGAAGTCTCTTTTGTTATCCAATTTCTCTATAGCTTCCATATATGAGAGAAAAATACAACTCTTCACTTTCTGAAACTTGCTAATCTCACTTAGAATAATATTCTTCAGTCTTGTCCATTTTCCTGCAAATCACAAAACCCCATTCTTTATGGTTAAGTAAAATTCCATTGTGTGTATTCTTCCTGCATTGTCATGATGACATTCAAGTTTCTTCAACTAAAAATACTTCAGTTTTATACTTGAGTTAATGATATAATTTTTATATATTGCTTTGGGGCTAGGCAACCAACAGCAATTTCTAATGGGTATTAAGAAACATGTCTGAGTACCTTTAAAATGAGAATAATAACTGGCATAGAGTCAGGAGTACACAATAAACCAGATAAGACCAAGAGAAGTTGAGGTAAAAAATATGAAGGAAAAGACCTACCAAGAAAAGAGTGATTTTGAAAATAGAAATAACTACAAGAGGATGTGGCATCTAAAGATAGTATAATGACACAAGGCTTCCAGGGAGTGAGTCACATGGAAAAACAAAGAAGGTCTGAAGCCATGGAAGGTCAACAGTCTCACTAATCTACTCAGAGAAGGGGTTAGAGTCCAAGCTCAAAAATAAAACAGCATTGAAATGAGCCAGTCTCATCATCCTACTTGTAAGGTTCCTTCATTGGTATCCATTCACATTGAATAGATTATCAAATCTCACTCTGAGTTGAAACTATAAAAGATAAATAGATGATAGGTAGATTGATTGATTGATAGGCAGAGAAATAGTTGCATGTAAATATTGTCCCCTTGTGAAGGAGCTATGACTATTTATGCCATGAAAGCCTCTGTTGTCTGAAATGATTTCTATTTCCTAACATAGCCTTCTTCACCTGAGATGCCCCCTTTCCCAGTCATTCCTATCAGGGGGGCTGGGGAGAGGCAGTAGTGATGGGCAGGATGTTTATGCTATCTGTCAAAATATTCCATCTTTCTTCATGATTTTGGTGAGAGTAGGGGTAAGGAAGTACTGTAATTGTTCCTTAGCCACTGTGTGGGAAAATGTGTTCTATCCATTTTTTACTTCCTATATTTTAAAATAGGTTTAGGGTAACTGCTCAAATTCTCAAATTCTTTCCCATTCTCAACCTCATTTACAAGTACAATAACAATTATCCTCCCACATATGGTTCATATGATAATATTCGATCACTCAGCTACTTTAGTTTTCTCTTGCTGGGTAAGAAATTACCATAAACTTAGTGGCATAAAACAACATGCATTTATTCTCTTACAGTCTCTGTAAGTCACACATTCAAGCATGATTTAATTGGGTTTGTTGTTTTGGGGTCTTATTATTCTGTAATAACGGTGTCTGCCAGGATGTGTTTTCATGTGAGATCTAACTCTTCTTCCAAGTTCAAGATGTAGTTGGTAGAATTTATTTCCTGGCAGCTTTAATACAGGTCATGGCAGCTTGCATCTTCAAGGCCAGCAGGAGATTGTCTAAAGTTAAAGGAGGCCTAGTTTCTATTTTAGAGACTTTACCAGATTTAGGGCTATATAATCTCCATTTTGGACACCTTAAAATCAACTCCTTTTAAACATTCAATAGCTAAAAAAAAAAAAAAAAAAAAAAAATTCCTTCACCTTTGCTGTAATGTGTGGCTGCAAGAAGTCTAGTTTCTTCCTGCACTTAAAAGGAGGAGAGTACACAATGGTACATCATCTCATTAAGGATCACTTAAGATGTATCTCCTTCATTAGCCCATAGCTGATTTCTCATTTAGTATAATTTTTATTTGTTTATTCATTTTTTCACTGTGTAGTTTACCTATGAATAAACTATCATGGCAGTTTCTAAAACCACACCTACATGTGAAACAAACTCTTTTCAATTCCTATTAATACTTACTTAATACACTAGAGTAAACTTGAATTGGATTCAATTCAATGGCTCTAAATTATTAAAAGATATCCTGTATTTGAGTGTCAAGTCAGAAAAAATAGACATGGAGGAGAATAACAGGGTAAAATTTTAATGTTTGTGTTGGCTTCTGGTGAAGATTAAATACACATATGACCACCAGCCTTCATTGTCTTTTGGTGAGGTGATCATCTATGAGTTGAAGGAGCCACAGTTATGATGAGAGAGAGATAAAAACAGATAAAAATTTGGGCTAAAAACAATCCATTGAACAAATTATCACTGTATTTAAAATTATTCACCATATTAGCTTGTTTGTTGTTAATCTCATTGACTAACAAGAGAGGTCTTAATCAGGGGAGAGGCCTAAATAAATTCTCAGTAATTGTTGGTATTTTCATTCTAAAAATAATCATAAAATAATAATTGTTAATTTCCACTTTAAAAACTAGAATTATTAGAAATCTTTTTCCCTAAAAAAAAAATCTATATCTCCTTAAAATTGTGTTGTAGCCAAATTGAAATAAAGAGTCTAAGTAATCCTAGTACTTAGGAGGCTGTGACAGGAGGATTGCAGGTTCAAGGACAGCCTCAGCAATGTAACTAGACTCTGAACAACCTAGTGAAACCCTGTTTCAAAATAAAAAAATAAATAAAAAAGAAAGGGCTGGGGTGTAGTTCAGAGGAAGAATGACCCTGTGTTCAATCTCTACTACAAAAAAAAAAAAAATTATGCCTATATGTCTGTTTCCTGCCCCCACCTCCCACCTCTGACTCTTAGAGAACTCTTTTTTACCCCCTAGAAATAGAAAAGAAAAAGAAGTCAGTTCTTTAAAATTACAAACAAAACAAAACCTCTGCCATTGAAATCTATGTGATATCATGCCTTTCCATGTAAAAAAATAGAAGCAATAATCTAGTGAGAGTTACTGGGAAACAATGGTTTTAGGTAAAAAAGAAATACTAGAAAATAAACATGGTAGCAAAAATAAGAACAAAGACGATAAGCATCTGGGCTGTTGTATATAATTTTAGTCAAAATAGTGGGGTTCTCTTGTTTAAAGATAATATAGTGAGATTGTAACACTAGTAACTACAACTAACTCACTATATTAACTGACCTTTAAATATGATTGTTTTTTTCATTTGACCAAATGACATTTACCTCATAAAAGAAGCTATTCATTCACTTTAGAAAACCAATATATGAAAATATGCTAAATTGACATTTAGAATTATCTCAAAACACCTTTATGATAACTTATGTTATTTCCATATGATTTGAATTTGAGGTTTTAGAATGTACTTTAAATCCATTTACAATAATAGCCAGGTATCGGGTAGCTATTAGGATCATCTGATAATGATATTAGGATTCTTCTTAACAGCTAAGTAATTGCTTCTTTTCCATGCTGAAAGCAAATTGACCTTTATGCCCTTTTCAAGATTTACACCTGTATCCTATGAGGTAACAGGGGAAGCAGACTGACATTTTATGTACCACAGCATTGTTTTATTGTAAGGAGAACTGTTGTTCTTTGTTGTCCTGGTAATTTGGGAAATAGTGGGAGCCAAGCAGCAGAGAGTTACTGGATTGCGGGCACTGGCTGACCCATGTGTGATCCAGCACTGTGAGTCTGCCAGCTAGATTTTTCTTTAGGATGCCTCTTTAGTGCTCGTGAACATGACCTGCCTTCTCAGTTGCCCTCTGTGCTTTCCAGAATCAAACAAGTCACATGGAACACATTAAACATAACCATTTCGGTGGCCTTTCGTACCATGGATATCTGCCTTAATTTGACATAAATAAAAAAAGACTTTGGACATTTCCAGCTCTAATTACGTCAAAAAGAGACCAGGCAATTTTACTTTTTGGACTCATGAAATTTGAAAAGTCAAAGAGTGTTATAAAGCAAAATTGAATTGGAGGTGTATTCCCACATCCCTAAACTCTGAGAAGAATTTTTTTTCAAAATTTTAGCATACAGAACACTAGTAACTGAATGTTCTCTTTACTCTCAAACACTATCAAGAATACGATGTAAACAAATGGACTTGGGATTAAAAGAATATGTGTATGTGTATGAATATATACACACACATACATATATATATGTGTGTGTATACGTATACTCTTATTAAAAGCACATGTATATTTTTATCCATATTTATGGATATATGCCGGGGTCCAGTCCTCGAGGCAGTGGGGTCGGGGGTCCTTTGACAGGTGCAGAATGAGATGAAGTCACGAGAATACGCTCACCCCGAATGCAGTGAAGAAACATATCTGTTTTATTGTTTGTTATTTGCTGTTTTATACTACTTTTTGCAATGAGGCATATAGAACAGGAATTTCCACAGACCTGTTCCTCCAAAGGTCATCCTCAACCACTCAAGGTTACAACACAACACGTATATAAAAATTCTTTTAGTACATAAAAATTCTTAAAAATACAACATGATATAAAAATTCTTTTCTATTAGTTTAAATCTTTACTATTTGTTTAGCTCCTTTAAGTAGTGTTCTTATCTTTATCTTAGGTAGCTAGAGGATTAATGTATCCTGTAAAATTCTAGGGAGACAAGGTGGGAGTGGGCAAAAGACTATTTGTAGTAACTATTTAGATAAACTTGCAAAGCCTGTTTCTTCACTGATGCTTATAAGAGGTTAATGAATTCCTTATATACGTTTACCTTGAAGCATTGCTTTTTTTAGCTAATATTAAGAGATCACTATCTGCCGGCCACACGTTTCTAAGAAATTTTCTTTTATAATTAATGTAAAAGCAAAACTCAAAGCACCCAAAATTTCCAGAATATAACATAATGCAAAGTGGGATATGCCACGCATTACTTCTTTTGGAATCCTCTGACTTGCAGGACTCCAGCAGATGGAACCTTGCTCAAGATCCAGCTATTAAGGAGCTGTGGCAAATATATATCTGATCCATATATATTATACATATATATATATACATATATATATATATATACTTTTATCCATAGATACATACACACATATAGATCAGACATCTACTTTCTAGAATCTAAATGGATTTAAGTATACCAGTTATTGCTCTATTTTAGTGCTGAGTAGCAAATTGGAGCTAACAAGGACAGCCACCAAGGCCTAGTGACTATTTTTGATGCACTTTCTTTTTTTTTTTTTTTTTT
>PVLC010048241.1:0-10798 GCA_004027655.1 Graphiurus murinus
GGCATTCTCCTCCAAGCTACAGCCCCAGCCCAATTTTTTATTCTTTATTTGAAACAGAGTCTCACTAAGTTTCGGAGGGCCTCACTAAGCAGTCGAAACTGGCTGCGAACCCGGATCCTCCAGTCTCAGCTTCCCAAATGCTGGGATTACAAGCATGCACCACCACCACACCCGGCTTTTTATTCTTTTTTTTTTTTTTATAATTTTTAAATTTTTTTTAGCATGGATTTTTATACATTTCTTGGGTACAACAGGGTTAATCACACATTTTTGTTGGGTACAAGCTAGTACAGGTAAAGACATCCATGCACATATTTCTCATTAACCCTTCCCCAATTCCCACCCACCCTCCCCCTATCTCCTGGTCAGTTTAGTGATTGACTTTGATGTGATCTTGTAACGGCTTTTTATTCTTTATTTTGAAACAGGGTCTCACTAAGTTGTGGAGTGCCTCACTAGGTAGCTGAGGCTGGCTGTGAACCCGGATTCTCCAGTCTCAGCCTCCCAAATGCTGGGATTACAAGCGTGCACCACCACGCCCAGCTAGGGTCTTTCTTATTTAATGTATTATTTAAGATGGTGCATTGTGCTGCATGTGGTGGCACATGCCTATAATCCCAGTACTTGGGAGGCTGAGACAGGAGGATCGCAGGTTCGAGGACAACCTTAGCAATGTATTGAGAGTCTCAGCAACTTAGTGAGACCCTGTTTCAAAACAAGAAATAAAAAGGGCTGAGGGTGTAGCTTGGATGTAGAATGCCTCTGGGTTCAATCCCCAGTAACACACACACACACACACACACACACACACACACACACACACAATGGTGCATCGTAATTGTACATGATAGTGAGGTTCACAGTGATACATTCATATATGTAGATAACATTATTTGGTCTGTTTCCTTTCCTGGACCTCCCCTTTCCCTCCTCTCCTCCCTCCGCCATCCCCTCCCACTGCTCTACTTGTCTCTCAAGAGTAGAGGGCCTTTCTGTACGACCTCCTGGGAGCAGTCTGATTGGGAGCATGGTCGGGGAAGCTTTGGGCTCTGCCCTGATGGGGCTGCAGCAGGTGGAGGTGGAGGCACTCTGAGTGAAGGATGTCATCGCGATGTCACTGTGAGGCTGGACTCTGAACAGAACCTGTTTGTGAAGGCCCCTGTACCAACGTCCTGCAAGCTAAGTGACTTCAACCACAGAAATTCACCTTCCCACAGTTCTGGGGACCAGAAGTCTGACTGGGAGTGTTGGCAGGTTGGCTTTTCTTGAGGGCCATGGGGAAGAATCCCTTCCACGTGATGGTGGACAGCCTTTGGTGTTCCCTGGCATGTAAATGCATCGTATCACTCTCTACTCAATGCTCACATTGAGTTCTGTGTGTGTGTGTGTGTGTGTGTGTGTGTGTGTGTGTGTGTGTGTGACTGAGCCCCAATCCCCCCTTTCTAGGGACACTCATCATATTGGATTAGACCCATCCTCATGACCCTATCTTAACCTAACATATCTGCAAGGACCCTATTTTCTCCTTTCTCTTCTCTCCTCTTCTTCCTTCCTTCCTTCCTTCCTTCCTTATTGAACTCAGGGGAGTTCTACCACTGAACTACATCTCTAGCCCTTTTTATTTTTTATTTCTAAACATGATCTTGCTAAGTTACTGTGTGCTGGCCTCAAACCTGCAGTCCTCTTATCTTAGCCTCCCAAGTATTGTGATTACAGGCATTTGCTACCATGCCCTACCCTATTTTTTTTCTTTTTTTTTTTTTTTTTTTGCGGTACTGGGGATTGAACTCAGAGGCATTCTACCTCCGAGCTATACCCCCAGCCCTATTTTTTATTCTTTATTTTGAAACCGGGTCTCACTAAGTTGCGGAGTGCCTCACTAGGTAGCTGAGGCTGGCCGCGAACCCGGTTCCTCTGGTCTCAGCCTCCCGAATGCTGGGATTACAAGCGTGCGCCACCACGCCCGGCTGCCTACCCTATTTTCATTAAAGTTACATTTTGAGGTAGTGGGGGTTAGGGATCCACATATAAACTTGGGGGGATATAAGCCAACCCCTAACAGCACCCTATAAGCTTTGGGAGTGAGGGTAGCAGCTTAGGTCCTGGGGATGCTTAGATTGGAGGCTGGGGCCTGGGCCACTGTTCTTGGAGTCTGTATCCCAACCCTGGAACAGGTAAGATAGTACTCACCTTACAGGCTTTTTGTGGGGGTTAAATGAGTGACATTTGGGTCATCCGCTGACTATGCAGTGACTTCATCATGCTTGGGGACAGCCCTTGAACTGGCCTTCAGGGAAGCTATGCAAAGGCTGGAAATGCAAAACCAGCAGCAGAGAAAATTTCCTAACTGCCCTCTTGCTTCCCCTTTGGCCGCGAATCTGGACGTTCCTGCCCCACAGACTTCAAAGGCTAAAGTTTCTCAAATTCTCTGGCTGAAGAACCTGCCTTCGCTGGGTGTTGGGCAAGTGCCCTTCCCTTCCTCAGACTTCCTGGACCACTTGGGCACGTCTGCCTTGAGGTGGACGCCCTTCGCCTCGTCGGCTGGGGTTGGTCTTTCCATCGGTCCGTCAACCAGAGTATTTGCATTTACCAGTTTTGTTAGGTTTTTACTAGATTGGCTTCAAACAAGTGGTAGCCATTTACATCCGTCTTTCCCCATTCGGAAAGGGACGAGGCCTTTGTGAAACGTGGGCGGGAGCTGAAACGCGCCTTTCATCTGAAGTCCATCATGCATCCACTTCTTGTCCATGTGGGCTGCTTTTTTGTAACATTTTTTTCCCCTCTAAAAAAAATAACTTGATGCTGTACTGTCAAAGGTAAGTGCCAAAGTACATTTACCAGATAGAGTCTTCCTTATTTACAACTGTATACCTCCTTCCTAACATGCTATGTGGCACACAGTAGGCACTCAATAAATGAATGAGTGAATGAATGAATGAAGAAGGGAAGCCAAGCATAGTGGTCCACACCTGTAATCCCAGTACTTGGGAGGCTGAGACAGGAGGAACACAGGTTTGAGGCCAGCCTCAGCAACTTAAGTCCTCAGCAAGTTAGTGAGACCCCATTTCAAAATAAAATAGAGGCCGGGGCATGGTGTCGCACGCTTGTAATCCCAGTACTTGGGAGGTTGAGACTGGAGGATCCTCTGTAGCCAGCCTCAGCTACTTAGTGAGGCCCTCCACAACTTAGTGAGACCCTGTTTCAAAATAAAGAATAAAAAATAGGGCTGGGGGTGTAGCTTGGAGGTAGAATACCCCTGGGTTCAAACCACAGTACCGCAAAAAAACAAAACAAAACAAAATAAAATAGAGCTGGGGGTGTAGCTCAGAGGTAGAAAACCCCTGGGTTCAATTTCCAGTACCAGAAAAAAAAAAGGGAGGGGGGAGACTGATAATTTTAAGACGTTGACTATGTTTTAATGAGACATAATATCAGTATATCTTTATGGTGTACATTTTGATAATTCCATAGATGTATACAATATATAATAATCAAGTCAGGGTAATAAGCATTTCCATCTCTTCAAATATTAATATTTTATCTTCTTTTTTTTTTTTTTTTTTTTTTTTTTTTTTTGCAGTAGTGGGGATTGAATCCAGGGGCATTCTACCTTCGAGCTACACCCCCTCACTAAGTTGTTGAGGCTGGCCGCCAACCCGGATCCTCTGGTCTCAGCCTCCCAAGTACTGGGATTACAAGCGTGTGCCACCACGCCCAGTTTTTTTAATCATTTTTATGTGTTGGAAATTTCATACTCTTCTTGTCATTTTGAAATATATTGTCTTTAACAGTCACCCCACTGTGCCAAAGAAGAACAGGAAGTAATTTCTCCACTCTGTGTCTTCCTGGTCCTTCAATTCTGCTTTTCCCGGGTCTTTCCCAGCCTCTAGGGATCACTATTCTACTCCACAAATAAGTGAGAACATGTGAAATTTGTCTTCCTGTGTCTGGCTTATTTCACTTAACGTGAAGACCTTCAGTTCCATCCTTGTTGCTGCAAATGACAGGACTGCTTTTTGGGGAGGGGGCTGAGTAATATTCCATTGTGTGTGTATATACTATGTTTTCTTTATCTATTCATCCATGGGAGGACATCTGGGTTGATTCCATATTTTAGCTTTTGTGAATAGTGTTGCAATAAACATGGCAGTGTAAGTATCTTTTTGGTATTATGATTTCATTTCCATGAGATATGTATCTAGTAGTGCAACTTCCTATGGTAGTTCTATTTTTAGTTTTTTTGAGAAATCTCCAAACTGTTCTGTTCTCCGTAACAATGGTACTAATTTACATTCCTACCAAATGTGTAGAAGAGTTCCCTTCTCTCAGCTGGGCACAGTGGCCCACACTTGTAATCCCAGTACTTGGGAAGCTGAGACAGGATCACAGTTTGGAGGCCAGCATGCAGTAACTTAGCAAGTCCCTGTTCCAAAATAAAAATAGGAGCCAGGCACACCTGCAATCCCAGTTCTTGGGAGGTAGAGACAGGAGGATCGAAGGTTCAGGGACAGCCTCAGCAATGTAATGAGGTTTTCAGTAACCTAGCAAGACCCTGTTTCAAAAAATAAAAGGGAGGAGCGGGGGTGTAGTTCATGGGTAGAATGTCATTGGCTCAATCCCCAGCACCAAACACACACACATACAGGGGTACGCTTTTCTCCACATTCTCATCACAATTTGTTATTTTTTGTCTTTTGATGATAACCATTCTAACTGGGATAAAATGAACATCTCATTGTAGTTTTGATTTGCATTTTCCTGATAATCAATGAAACTGAGCATTTTTTTTTTCATGTACTTCTTGGACATTTGTATGTCTTTTTATTTTTATTTTCATTTTTATTTTTTGGTACTGGGAATTGACCCCAGGGGCATTCTACCTTTGAGCTACACCCCCAGCCCTGTTCTATTTTATTTTTATTTTGAAACAGGGTCTCGTTAGGTTGCTCAGGGCCTTGCTAAATTGCTGAGGCTGGCCTTGGACCTGTGATTCTCCAGTCTCAGCCTCCCCAAGTACTGGGATTACAGGCATGTGTCACTATGTCGAGCCATTTGTAGGTCTTCTTAATTTTAATTTTATTTTATTTTTATGATGCATTGTAATCATACATCTTTGTTAGGTACAAGCTGGTAGAGACATACCTGCTCACATCTCTCATTTAACCCTTCCCCAGTTCCTGCCCCATTCCCACCCACCTCCCTCCTTCTCAAGTTCAGTTTAGTGATTGACTTTGATATGTTTTGAAAGTGCATTAGGGTGTTTCCACCGCCTCCCATCACCTTCAGTTAGGTCACCTTCTTTGCTCATCTAAGGTTTCTCCTTCTTCATCTAGAGTCCCTCTTATGACTCACTTTCTCCCTAGCTTCTGCATATTAGGGAGAGCATATGATTTTTTATTTTTTGCGACTGACTAATCTCTTAGCATAACGTTTTCCAGTTCCACCCATTTCCCTGCAAATGACATGATTTTGTTCTTCTTTATGGCTGAGTAAAATTCCATTGTGTACATACCCTATAGTTTTGTAATCCATTCATCTGTTGATGGACATCTTGGCAATTGTGAATTGTGTGGCTATAAACATACATACACATGCGTTGGTCTGATAGTTTGGTTTCCATTCTTTTGGGTAGATACCCAGAAGTGGTATTGCTAGATCATATGGTAGGTTCATTCTCATTCGTCTGAGGATCCTCCATACTGTTTTCCAAAGTGGTTGCACTAATCTGCAATCCCACCAACAATGTATTAGGGTTCTAACTTCTCCACACCCTCGCCAGCATTTGTTGTTGTTTGTGTTTTTGATGATTGCCATTCTAATTAGGGTTAGGTGAAATCTCAAGGTTATTTGTGTGTGTGTGTGTGTGTGTGGTACTGGGGATTGAACTCAGGAGCGTTCTACCTCCGAGCTACACCCCCAGCCCTATTTTTTATTCTTTATTTTGAAACCGGGTCTCACTAAGTTGCAGAGGGCCTCACTAGGTAGCTGAGGCTGCAAACCCGGATCCTCTGGTCTCAGCCTCCCGAATGCTGGGATTACAAGCATGCGCCACCACGCCTGGCTCTCAAGGTAGCTTTGATTTGCATCTCTCTGATTTCTTTAACCCATTTTTAAATTAGATTGTGTGTGTGTGTGTGTGTGTGTGTGTGTGTGTGTGTGTGTTCGTTCAGCATCTCACATTCCTTTATATTCTGGATGTCAATCCCTTGTTGGTTGAATAGTTTGCAAGCATTTTTTCCCATTTCTGTAGGTTTTCTCTGAATTCTGTTGATTATTTTCTTTGCTGTGCAGAAGCATCCTAGTTTGATATAATTCTACTTGTCTATTTTTCACTTCTATTGCCTGTACTCTTGGGGTCCCATCTGAAAAAAACCATTGCCTACACCAATGTCTTTAAGTGTTTCCTTGTAGCAACTTCATAGTTTCAGGTTTAATATTAGGTCTCTGATTCACTGTGAGTTGATTTTTGCATACAGTGAGAGGAAGAGAAATAGTTCCATTCTTTTGCATATGTATAGCCAGTTTTGACAGCACCATCTTTTGAAGAGATAGTCTTTTCTTTGCTGAATGTTCTTGATGCTTTTGTCAAAAAGCAGTTGGCTGTATGCTGTATGAATGTGGATTAATTTCTGGATTTTCTATTCTGTTCATTGTTCTACATATCTGTTTTTATGTCACTACAATGCTGTTTTGAAAATTACTATAGCTTTGTAGGTTTTTTATTTTTATTGAACCCCAGGAGTACTCTGCCTCTGAACTGCAGCTGCACGCCTCCTCCTCCAGCCCTATTTTATTTTATTTAATTTCATTTTATTTTTGCAGAACTGGGGATGGAATCCAGGGGCATTCTACCTCTGAGCTACACCCCCAGTCCTATTTTTTATTCTTTATTTTGAAACAGGGTCTCACTAAGTTGTGGAGTGCCTCACTAAGTAGCTGAGGCTGGCTGCAAACCTGCGATCCTCCTGTCTTAGCCTCCCAAGTACTGAGATTACAAGCATGCACCACCATGCCTGGCTCCTATTTTATTTTTTTCTTGGAAGCAGGGTCTCGCTAAGTTGCTGAGGCTGGCCTCAAACCTGCAATCCTCCTGTCTCAGTCTCCCAAGTACTGGGATTATAGGTGTAAACCTCCACACCTGGCTGTAGTATTTTTTTTTTTTTTAGGTACTAGGGATTGAACTCAGGGGCATTCTACCTCCGAGCTATACCCCCAGCCCTATTTTTTATTCTTTATTTTGAAACCGGGTCTCACTAAGTTGTGGAGAGCCTCACTAGGTAGCTGAGGCTGGCCTCGAACCCGGATCCTCTGGTCTCAGCCTCCCGAATGCTGGGATTACCAGCATGCGCTACCATGCCCAGCTCTGTAGTATGTTTTGAATCATGTAATAATTACAATGCCTACAGCTCCCATAGCCAGTAACACTTTGACTATTCTGCATCTTTTGTGATTTCATATGAACTTTAAGATTATTTTTTCTAGCTGGGTGTGGTGGTGCATGCTTGTAATCCTAGGTCTTAGGAGGCTGTGACAGGAAGATTATAGGCTCAAGGAGAGCCTTAGCAAGTAGTGAGACTCTCATTAACTTAGTGAGACCCTGTTTTGAAGTAATAATAAAAAATAGGAGCTGGGTGTGGTGGCACACGTTTGTAATCCCAGCATTTGGGAGGCTGAGACCAGAGGACCTGGATTCGCGGCCAGCCTCAGCTACTTAGTGAGGCACTCCACAACTTAGTGAGACCCTGTTTCAAAATAAAAAATAAAAAATAGGACTGGGGGTGTAGCTCAGAGGTAGAATGCCCCTGAGTTTAATCCCCAGTATTGTAAAAAAAAAAAAAAAATAGGGCTGGAGTGTAGCTTGGAGGTAGAATGTCCCTGGGTTCAATTCACTATTCCAAAAAAAGATTTTTGTTTTTCCTATTTCATGGACATTGCTTTGAATCTATAGATTTCTTTGGATAGTATGGTCATTTCAATAATATTGATTCTTCTGATTCATGAATATTCATGATATGATTTTCATTACAGAGATATGTTACTTCCTTAGTTACATTTATTTAAAATATTTTACTTTTTTTTCGAGGGACTTCCGGGAAGATGGCGACGGAGTGAGACACATCTCAAGAGGCGCTGTGAGCTCGATTCAAATCAGTCATGGAACCAGCTTTTTGAAAGAAGAAAAAAGCAACAAAAGGGTGAAAAACGCTTCGAAAACTGGAATACAGCTGAGCAGAATCCTAAAGGCCGACTAGGGAGAGCAAAGAAGCCCGTCTCCGTGGCCCCGGCGCCACGCCACCAAGCAGAAGCCGCCATTGAGCTGGCCCCTGGCATGGGGTCTACTAAGAAAGAAATATACAACAACCCTCTGCATCCCCACCGGCCAGAGGTGGAGTGAGCGACTCCTGAACTCCTCATCCTAGCCAGGCGGCATTTCGAGGCACTTTCGACAGAGACCAGAACGCGTGGTACGACCAGCTTAAGCCCCTGCAGGACCATCCCAGCTCACCTCTCCCCACAGAGCCGGAGCAGAGATAACTGCACTCCAGAGCTTGAATCAAAACTGCCGCAGGAACAGCTTCTCGACGGAAGGAAGGAGAAGCAAATCAGCTTAAAAGTGAGTAAAGAAATGGGCAATTGGTTGGAATCTAAGGAGCAGACCAGGGAAAACGGGGGAGCTGGCGCGTGCGCAGCAGTAGCAGCCGCCCACAGCAGCAGAAATCTGCCCAAAAGATCTGCAGAGGCTAAACCAGGTCTGTCCTTACAAACTTGCAGGGATTTTTATTTTGCTTCTTGCTAACGTTTCTTGTTTTCTGGGTTTTTTTGCTTTGTTTTGTTCCGTTTTTACTCTGTTTTCACTTTGCATTGCTTCGATTTATGTATGTTTATTCGGAGGATTGGTTGCTTTTTAACTTTTGCTAGATCCTAGAAGTCAACACCTGAAACCCACCAAAGACAGCAATAAAGCAGGCAGAAGAAATACCAGAGTAATTGCAACTCAGTACAAGATACCATTCACAGAGAAAAAATAAAAATAAGAAACCTACAAATTCAGAGAAAGCATGCAAGAGAAGCAAAGTTATAAATTTAAGAGCAGGGAAACCATGAGAAGGAGAAACACAAAAGAAACAATGAGTCAACAAGACCCCACAATAACAGAACTCAATGACACTTATTGGCAGAGCTTACCAGAAGGACAATTCAGATCTTTAATATTAGAAATGATACAAAACTTCCAGAAAGAGTGCAGAGAGAGCTGGAAAGAAATAAAGGAACAAATATAAACAAAGAATCTGACACCCTGAGCAGGAATCATAGCGAAGCCTTGAGGGAAGTGAAAGATGTGAAAGATGCAATAATAGAAGTGAAGGCATCAATACAAACTATAAACAATAGATTATACCATATGAAAAACAGAATATCACTCCTAGAAGATGACCATTCCAAAAATGAATCCATTATACATAATCTAGAAAAAAAATTCGACAGTATGAATCCGACATCAATGAGATCTGGGCCAATTTTAATCTAATCTAAGAATAATAGGCATAGAAGAGGGATTAGAAGTTGAAACTAATGGAATAAACAACCTTTTCAAAGAAGTAATATCAGAGAATTTTCCAAACATAGAAAGAGAAATTGGCACACAGGTGCAGGAAACATATAGAACCCCCTTCAGACAAGACCAAAGAAGAGATTCACCACGCCACATAATAATCAAGATGACTAATGTAGAAGCTAAGGAAAGAATTCTAAAGGCAACAAAAGTAAAAGGCCAAGTGACATTTAGAGGCAAACCAATTAGAATCACTCCAGACCTCCCAAACCAAGTCATGAAAGCCAGGAGGGGCTGGAGTAACATATTCCAAACTTTGAAAGAAAATAACTTGCAGCCAAGATTCTCCTATCCAGCAAAACTCTCTCTCAAAATTGACGGAGATATAAAAACCTCCCATGACAAACAAAAACTGAAAGCATTCATGTCTTCCAAACCAGGACTAGAGAAAATACTCAAAAAGATTAATACAAAGAAGAACTAACAAGTAAATGTCAGAACCAGAGAAACAATAATTTCCAGGAAGCAAACAACTAAGCAAAGAAGAACAAACACTACTGCAAACAGAAGTCAAAACCCAAAATGTTAGGAATTAAAAATCATCTCTCAATACTCACACTGAATATAAATGGTCTCAACTCCCCAATAAAAAGGCACAAGGTGGCAAAACGGATTGAAACCCAGAATCCATCTATATGCTGCCTGCAAGAAACGCACCTTACATACAAAGATTCCCACAAACTAAAGGTGAAGGGCTGGAGTAAGGTAATTCATGCCAATGGAACTCGAAGACAAGCAGGAGTAGCAACTATGATATCAGATAAATTATATTTCAAGCCTAAGCTCATCAAAAGAGACAAAGAAGGTCACTTTTTACTAGTAAAAGGAACAATACAGCAAGAGGAAATAACAATTATCAACATCTATGCCCCAAACATAGGTGCAGCTACTTCCATGAAACAAACTCTACATGATATAAAATCACACATAGATCCCAATACACGAATACTGGGAGACTTCAACACCCCTCTCACATCACTAGACCAATCTTCAAAAAAAGAGGTCAGTAAAGACGCTTCAGACCTAAATAATACCATAAACCAAATGGACCTGTTAGACACATACAGAATATTTCACCCAACTACAGCTGAATTCACATTTTTCTCAGCAGCCCATGGAACCTTCTCCAAAATAGACCACATTCTGGGCCACAAAGAGAGCACTGGCAAATTCAAAAAATGTAAC
>PVLC010048242.1:0-10834 GCA_004027655.1 Graphiurus murinus
AATGTTGACCTCACAGAAGCCCTGAGAGTCTCTCAGGGATACCTAGTGATCTGTGAGCCATAGTTGGAGAATCTCTCCTGTAAATAGACAAACAAATAGAACACAGCAACCAAGAGATATTTAGAAATGACCCAAATCCTTGTTTTTCTGAAGCACCATGAAGTAAACATGTCACTGACAACAGTGCTTCTTTTTCATACTGTTATTGGTGCATTATAGTCTCACATATAAGGTGGTTCACAGTGATAGTGTCATACATGTGCACAGCACTTGGTGAGTTTCCCCTCATACACTCCGCACTTCCCCATACAAAATATTAAGATTGGTGCTGGTATTCTCATATATGGTCATAATGTCAACTTTCCCCTTCCCACCAAAACTCTCCTACTGGAACCACTCTGTGCTGGAAATTTTCTCTCCAGTCCATCAAAGAGCTCCCTCCCTTGTGGCAGCCCAAGATCCCTTCATCCTCCTCTATTTACCTCCTGCCTATTTAGTCATATCTTCAAGTCTCAAAATAACTGATTCAGATGGAAGAAAAAAGAAGCAGGAAATTCTAAGAATGCTATCACCCTTGACTTATTGGAAAGGCGATAGAAAAAAAAAAAGTTGAATGCTCATGTTATTTTTATTGCTTCATCTGAAAGTACCAAATATTGACTGTCAATACTCAACACAATCTCTGCCCGTTCAAACTCTTCCATATACTATAGGCTCTGAAAACTTGGAAAACATGTATGTCACCACACTGCTTCATGTCAATTCTTTCAGTACAAGGTAACTTGCTTAACATTTAAGAGGTAGAAGAAAGGGCAGCCATGTTTTTTTCCCCAGCAGTGGCTGGTAGATGCCTGGCTTGATAGCAAACATGTTTATAGCTCTTTCTGGGTGAACTCTTCTGAATTACCTACTTTGGTTCCTCAAACAGCTATAGTCACCAGTTACTTACTGTGGTTCCTGGATTTCCAAATTTCCTCAAAGCCTGCAGTGAACTTTAATTGCACCAGCCCTTTCAAGGGCTTATAAGTTTATAATTCCCTATGTGAGCATCCCTTCCTGCTACAACCTAGAGAGGCAAATGTTTTTTCTGGCAAAATCCTGACTGATAAGTGTTTAGTTCCAGGACACAGAAACCCAAATATAAGAATCTAGGATTTAGTTATCTGACTTTGTTAGATTGAGCAACAACCATTACAATCTCATTACCAACAAAAAATGAAATGCCTAGAGACTGGAAAGCAATATCAAGATTATTATCTATAGCTTTCTGGAGTGAAGGGTTACTATAGAAAAGCCTTTGAGAGAGTACAACTATTACAATAGAATGTTAAGAGGAAATAGGACTGTAATGGAATGGGCTGTCCCTTTGGTGATACTACAGATTGAACCCAGAGGCATTCTATCTCTAAGCTACACCTACAGCCCTATTTACTTTTTTTATTTGGAAACAGGATATCAATAAGTTGCTGAGCGCCTTGCTAAGTTGCTGAGGCTGGTTTTGAACCTGCTACTCTCCTGTCTCAGTCTCACAAATACTGGGATTACCGACATGTGTCACCACACCCAGCTAAAAGGTTAGGCTTTCAAATTCCCAGCTCAAGGACCAAAAGACAACTTCTAGGACTTCCTTAAAATATCTCTTATAGCCATATGGCTAATGTATAAGGTTTTTTTTTTTTTTCATCTTGTACAATGGATAATTATAACCCAAATGGAATTCACAGACTTGCCAGGTCTCTTATGTAAAAGTTAGGGCATTGATTGGGAAAGAGCAAAAATTGAAATGAGGACATTTGGGTGGATTCCAATAACGCTGAGAATCACGAGCTTCTAAATCCACTGTGCTTTCTCTCTTCCTTATTTTAGATTAGCCTCTCTCGTTTGACAGCCCCAGATCAATGACCTTGTACAGGATATAGTCACAATCCACCTGCAACACGTTGTATTGCCCCTAGACTCATAACTAGAGTCAGAGACCAGTAGACTCTAGGAGGATGAGTACAGAGTCTGACCCAGGAGGCTATAGTGTACATATTAAAGAAATGAAAGATTTATCTTATCAAAACCCTGGAAAACATTTCTGGGAATGCAAGCTAATGGCTTTGGACATGAGAAGAACAAACCTAATTATGGATATGGTGAAATTTGTTGATGTGGGTGCAGTTTCCATAGATTCTAGATTCAATATTTAGTTTGAGTGCCTGGAAATAATTCTATTATAGCGAGTTTGCTCAAGAGGCTGACATAAAACAGGACCTAACAGTGGCCTCATTAAGCCAAATTTATACACGAAGAAGAAATTCAAAGGATTCAGATGATAAAATTGTTGGTGTGAATCAATTATAGGTGACCTGCTCACCCATGGTGGACCACGGTCCCAAAGACCGCTCAAAGGGCAGGTTCATCAGGAAGACATTGCAAAATGTGTTATTGAAGGGAGTGCTAGGCCTTGAGTACCTTGGTGTTCTTTTGCAGATGAGGAATGAAAAGTGTAATATAACACTATTTGGATGTGCTACCAGGAGTTGCAGAGACCAATTGACAGCACTTAACCACCAGAGATGAGGTGGCCAAGACTATTATATTGGGTAACAGGCCAGAGTCTTGATCAAAATGGTTTTATCAAGAGAGATCTTTGGCAATTACTTTTTTAATGATAGTTTTCTTGGGACTGAAACCTTCAAAGTCTTAGTTCATTGTAAAATTTTTAAAAGTCTAGTGCACACATATCTGACTTAATTAGTCACATTGGAAAGTCATGCACAATTACCAGTTCTCCAAAATGAACCAAATAGTAGGGGCTCTTAAGAGAAAAGATGGCTAGGACCTCTTGAGGAAGGACCCTATCAGGTTGCATTAATAGTGTACTATAAAATTTTCTCCTCGCTTCCCCCAAAATGAAATTCACCCATTTATTAGGGTGTTTATACTGCAGAGAAAGAAAAATACCCAAGCATCTCTAGATCTCTGGACACTATCTCTAAAATGAGTAATCTTTAGAGAACCCCCAAATTTTAGGATCTATCATTTAGAATGAGGACTTCCAGCTGTCAGATAAAAAGTGCAATTTCGGCTTGAATATCTTTCTCAGGGCACCAAGTGGCTCTGTAAACCTTGGCTCATTGCTATATTCCCAGTTTTCACAAACATATTTGGCAATCAGCAGAATCCCTACTCACAAAGCCATCACCTGATTAAAGCCTTTCTGGATTTCCCACTAGTTAGCACTTTCTCCCCTTCTTTGCTTATGCAAATTCTCCTCTTGGCCTGTACACCCATGCCCCCTAAACAAGAAGTCTAAAGTTCAAATGTTTAAGGAGGTCAAACAGGTGACCCAAATGAGTGACGATGGCCTAATATTTGCATGTTAATACACTGGACTATTTTTACTTTAATTTTCTACTTGCAAGAAATATGCTCTCTTCCATTTTTCTTAAACCATGTGGTCCTTTGGGCCTTTCGTTTCCACTTTTGATATAGACATGGACACACAAGTATGTCTCTAGTATTTTTCAGAATCTTTGGTAATTGGCCACTAAGTCAACTTCAGTTTTTAGGAACAAAGAGGGTCTGGTGAGGACAATAGCAAACTAAAAATCTCACACTCTGTCAACACAGGGAAGCTGCCACTCAATGCTAGGTGAGTGTGCCAGCAATGAGGGGGTCAATAGGATTAGATGTGATTTTTTTCTGTAGAAACTGGAAATTTGAATATCTATGTAAAATCTCACAATTACAAGTATAGTCTTGAATTTGCTAATGCCGTGTGCCAATCCACAAGCAGGAGGGGCCTCCAGGCAACAACCTGCAGCTTCTGCCAGTGGTACTGTGAGTCCTTGAGGGCAAAGAATGGGTCTTCCTTCATGGTGTACATGAGCTCAGGACAATGACTACTCACAATACCTTCTCACCAAATAGTTGTTACTCATAGTTAAGTTTTAAAAAATCTAAAATTGTGTTTATTTGTTTGTTTTTCTGCCATGCTGGGGATTGAAGCCAGAGGCTATAAGGTATATGCAGGCCACTTAATCACTATCTTTGCTGACAAGCCTCCCATTGAATACATATCAGCCATTGGAAATCTGCCTATTTAAATGGCTTCTATTTGAACTCTCATGCTTTGAAGACCTGCCTATTCTTCCAGAAGACAGCATTGGAAGCACCACACTTCACTTCTGCGGGACTTCTCCTAGTGGCACTCTGGGATTGTTTTAGCTAAATCATTTTAGATAGAACCATTATTATCACTGTAAATCTAGTTGTCAGGTATTGAGTTATTTTGAGGAGGTGTGGGAGAGAGGAGTGCATCTTATAAAATGTTACAGTGAAGCCCATCTTTGACTAGTAGATGTGTTAAGTGTGTTGTTAAAAAACTGTAATGAACATTTAAGGGAATTACTGGAGAGAGAAGTTTATGAGCTCACCAAACAAATTTCAGTATATATTTTGTCTTTATCAAATGAATTTAAAGGAACAAGTTTCAGTTAGGTGGAAGAGCCTGCAATTGTTCTGCATATGGTTGGTACTGTTTATATTCCTTTGATGAACTTTTTGCATAAGCTTTTTAGAAGGTAAATGTTGAACAGTTCTGCTTTGTGGTCAAGAAAGAATCAGTGGCCATCAAGATGAGCAACTGACTTATCCATTTTCTTCTTTTTCCGTAATATATCTACTGCCTCATCTTGATGTATAAGCAAAACCTGGAAAATCTACAAGATAAATATTTTGTGGTTTATTTAGAAATAATACAGAAAATAATACTGTTATTTTGGGCAAAGAAAATCAATTTGTATATTTTATTTCAATCTAAATAAAATGTGAATGTTGTTTAAAATTCAGGTACATTATTTTTCCTGGGCTCAAAACATTCTTCCAGAAAATTGTCTTAAATATATCTAATAATCAGCTTCAAGTCAAGATAAAGTTTTTTTTTTTTTGCATGTAGTTTTCTACATGAGATACAGAAAATATTTTAATTAAAATTAAGAAATGATTTAAAATATCTAAAATTGTGCATTGTCTAATTCTAAGCTAGAAATCCTTCAAGAGTGGCTTTTTTTCTTCTTTCTTTTACACACACCTCATAGCCTAGCATATCATTCACACATGGTCGGAGCTCAAACCTGTTTTGAGTTCTTGCAAGAAAACACATCAAATGCCCATTAACAGTTTAGTTGGATTTTGTTTATGAAACAGGAAGCAAGGTATCTCTTAAGGCTTGAGGCTAGGGACATAAGACAGATAATTTTGATAAAGAAAAGTTAGGTCAGAAGAGATATTAAATGCTGCCCTCAGGAGGTGTAATGGAGCATCTCAGTGATTTCTAAGTCAGAGTGGGAAAGTGTGAGAACACTGAGCCTTCAGGGGACTTAGTGACTCAATACATCCTGTCTACTTGCCATCTGTGGACTTGGGTCACATAAGACACAAGTCTCTGCTGCTGTGCACAGGCAGTGTGATGGCTGCCTTTGCTGATGCCACTTATCAGCAAGGCTGCTGACTTATGATGGTCACTTGAAACACAACCTCATTTATTATTTATTTATTTACTTATTTATCTATTTTTTTGGTACTGGGGATTGAATCTATGGGTATTCTACTTCTGAGCTACACTCATAGCCTTATTTTATTTTTTTATTTTGAAACAAGGTCTTGCTAAGTTGTTGAGGCTGGTTTTTAACCTGTTATCCTCCCATCTAAGCCTCCCAAGTACTCAGATTATAAGTGTGTGCCATCCTTGGCTGAAATACAATATTTATTTATTTATTTATTTAGGTACTGGGGATTGAACCCAGGGGCATTCTATCTCCTAGTTACAATCCCAACCCTATTTTTTTTATTCTTTATTTTTGAAACATGGCCTCACTAAATTGCAGGTCTCACTAAGTAGCTAAGGCTGGCCACAAATTTGTGATCCTCCTGTCTCGACCTCCCAAATACTGGGATTACAAGCATGGGTCACCATGCCCAGTTTGAAATACAACTTTAAATGTCCACTCCAAGAAGCATCATGATGCATGCAGAGAGTTTTGCAGAAAAGGTTAAAGAAATGAGTTTCTTTTTGAATTTGCAAGTTAAAAGAATTTTTTCTAGAGTTATATATGTTTTCAAAGATTAATAGCCCCAAAATAGTAAGGTTTAGAAATCAAAATTAGTAACCAGAGCATTTACAAGGGAAACCAAATAATTAGTAGCTACATATCTATTCATATATACTACTGCTACATGATGTGACTTTAAAAATGAAGACAAGAAATATTTATATACACTAAAAAAAGACTAATTGGCTGAGTCGACATTAAGTTATACTCAATTTATTATTTAAAAGATCAATTGTAAATATTTCCTATTAAATTTTCATGCCATACATTGAGTGATGTATTTGCCTTGTGTAATATATAATTAGATCATTTTTGGAAAAATTCTGCCATATGTTGAATAATGCATTTTAAATTCATAATAATGACAATATTTTATTATGCATATATAAAACTCTTGTGAATTTGAACAGCATTTAGAATGTGGAAAACTTATCAAGCAAAATTTTAGTTCCAAGAGAGAAAATGGAAAACAAAAGGAACTTTAGATAAATGAGGGGAGAAACCAGTAAAATAGTGGAAGGGAATTGGGGGAGAGAGGTGGGGAGCAGACAAAAGAGGACTGAGAAAGGAAGCAGTTCAAATAATGTTCTGTCCATGGATGAAAGTATCTACCAACCTCACTAACCTGTATGGGATGGAGGAAGGGGAATGGGGTTGGGTGGGAGGAAAATACTCCAAGTGATGTGTGCAGGTATATTTGTATCATTTCAAACTTTACTATGATATACAATTACAATGTACCAATAAAAGTATAAAACAACAACATAAAAACTTTAGTTCTAAATGTCATTTTATAGGAATTTAAATGTTATTTTTTTTAAATAACCAGCACCCTACTCTCCCCAAGACACATTCCTGACTTTGTACTGGACAAACAAGAAAATATTCAACTGTACACAGAATTAGCTAATAGTTCCTAGCATCCAAACTTAGACCAAAATACTTAACATCTCCAAAAGTGATGCTATCCTATAAACTTACCTATATAAACAATAAAACTTATTTAATAAATAGATATTTACAGAGTGCCTATTATGAACTGGGACTATATCAATGAGCAGACCCCCCCCCCAAATACACACACACACACACACACACACACACACACACACACACACACATACACACATATAATCAGTTTACCTGGAGCTTAAATTTGAACCATTGAGATGTTAACATCCCCATCTTGCATTTTTTGCATGCTAGATATTCTGAAATAATAATAATAATAATAATACAATTACTCAATCATGAAATATAGTGCTTAATAATTATGAAATAAAGTACTTTCACGTATAATCTGTTAGTTTTCATACTTCCCTAGCCCTGAAGTAAGTTTGGCAGGTGGTGCTATCTCAGTGTTGTAGATGAGGACACTGTAGGTGATACATTCCCATAGTCAATGAGCCATTGTCCTAGGATGTCCAGTCCCATCTCTCACAATTATGAGAGCACAAGAAAGAGACAGAGTCAGAGGCTGAATAAAGAATCTTGGAGCCGGGCGTGGTGGCGCACGCTTATAATCCCAGCATTTTGGAGGCTGAGACCAGAGGATCCAGGTTCCTGGCCAGCCTCAGCTGCTTAGTGAGGCATTCCACAACTTAGTGAGACCCTGTTTCAAAATAAATAATAAAAAAATAGGACTGGGGCTGTAGCTCGGAGGTAGAATGCCACCAGGTACTGCAAAAAAAAAAAAAAAAAAAGAATCTTGGAATAATCATGATGCAGGGGTTGGGAGAGTACTAAGAAGAGTAACATTAAGAAGGAGGCCAGGAGCAGCTGAGATTGAAGGCTGTGGCAGTCACTGGCTGTTCATAAATACTAATGCTGGGTTCTTATCATTCCTGGCACATGTTAAGATTATACTTCTTCAGCTCCTTGAACTTGGGGTGGAGAAACCTGGCCCCTGCCAGTGGAGGATTGTGGGGAAACCTGGCCCCCTCCATGGCCAGCGGAGGATGAATAGGTCTTTCCCCTCAATGCAGTGGCCATGGCTAGTGGGCTAAGAGGGAGCCTCCATCACGCTGACTCCCTGAATAACTAAGATAGGCAGAGTCCTTGCCCACTCATCCTAGGTTTGCAGTGTAAGCAAGAAATAGACTTGTGCTCTGTCAAAACCTTGATATTTGGGATTTGTTATTTCGTTTATTTGTCTTATCTTGTTACCACAGCATAACCCTATCTACCTTGAGTAATAGAAATCATAGGTTTATACTGATATCAGTGTATCCAGTTATGTGATTTCTTTTCCTACATCAGTGTTTAGCAGTAGGACTTTAAAGGACTCTAGGAAAGAGTCTGGTGAATGTGAGGAAGAGTAGAAGGTTTGACCAGGGAGAAAAGAAAACCAAAGTATTATTAGGGTGAAATAGAGGGGATGATGCATGACCAAAAAGGTATCCATGAGCCGGGCATGGTGCATGCCAGTAATCCCAATACTCGGCAGGCTGAGACAAGAGGATCACAGATTTGAGTCCAGCCTCAGCAACTTAGAGAGGCCTTCAGCAGACCTTAGCTAGGCCCTGTCCCAAAATACAAAACAAAAGGGGTAGCTCAGAGGTTGAATATCCCTGAATTTAGTCCCTAGTGCTGGGGTGGGGGAGTTTCTTGGGCCAAGAAACTCTTGGAGTGACCAAGAGAAATGGACATTTGAGGCAGAGTGGAATTAGGCACTTCTCAGGGATGTGTGAAGAGTTGCAGCCAGTTAATACAGCCTGTTCTCAGTATCTCTTGTGCCCAATTACAGGTGGGTAGAGAGGACTTGTAGCTATGCTCTGGAAATGCACTTTTCTTTTTTGCAAGCATGAATCTCAAAGGTTTGAAGTCTGCACCTGTCAAGGGATGCTCCCAGGACACTGATCTTCTTTTCATCCAATCTCAAAGAAAATACTCAGAAAAGTGTTCAGATTGTTTTGCACTGGTAGCTAGAAGCCAGTCTCCAAGAATAGTCAGGTAGAGAATGATTCATCCCAACCTCTCATTTATTAAATGAGAAAACTGAGGCCCTAAGAGTAACCCAGACTGCATCCATAGTTTGTCATAGAGCTGAATCTAGAGCTCAAGTCTCCTGTCCCTTGCACTCTCTCTACTAAACATCGCATCTCCTAGAAGAGCAATTGCAGGTCATTGTTACATAGTAAGAGCTGATATTCATAACTAATGCTTATTGAGAACTTACCCAAAGCCAAGGCCTATACAGCACATTCAATTCTCCTAACAACCTCATGTGATATACTATCATTATCCACAGTCTATGTATGTGAACACTCAGGATCAGAGAAGTTAAGTACCCAAGATCACACAGCTACAAAATAGCAGATCTGAGATTTGAACTTGGATCCTTCCATTCCAGAGGTCTCATGCTTAGGCAATATGTGATTTTTCATTGACCATCATATATCTTATGGCTTGTCCATTTCCTTTTTTATTTAATGGTATTATATAGAAGAGTAGCAAATAATTACCACACACACACACACACACACACCTAAATAATTCCAACTAAATACCTGCTTTGCTGACATCTATCTACTGTGGATGTACAAACAGCTGTTTTGGGACTGGTTCTTACTGAATGCCTTGGCCATCAGTTTCTAGAACTCTCCACCTTTGGGGAATTATGCACTAAAAAAGAAAGGCGAAGATACAAGTATGAAGCACTAGGTTTTAAAAATATTTTTTTCATTTCTGAAATTACCAATATCATCTGGGGATGACACCTGCCTCCTCTTTTATTGTAAGAAAGCAGAGAGTGATTTTAGAACTATGTGCATAGTGGAATTCTTGAACAGACACCCCAATTTTCCATAGTTTGGGAAGAGCTGCATAGAAGCCAGCTTTAGGATAAAGCTTGAAGATGGTGGAGTAGGCAGCTACACATCCAAGATGCCTGCTGATTCATAAAGTCTCTTCAGAGACAGAGGACCCCTCATTAGCAAGAGAGAAGAGTTCTCAGTTGTCAGCTCGACCTGCTCCTTGGAACAGGTAATATTTATTCAGTAAACATTTAGTGTGTTCTTCCTGTGTTACATGCATGTGCTAGTTGTCCTTCAGGAAAACATTCTCGTTGGACTGTTTACCAAATAGGCAAACAGAAGCATGTGCTGCCAGTTGGTAATCTCTACAATGACACACCTGCAGGAGATTAGGGTCATCCAGAGTGGGGACTTGTGCATCCTCATAAGTCTGTTTCTAAGAGAGGTCATGGAACCCCCACACAGAAGCAACCAGTTTCTTTCGGAGGAGCAGAATGGCCACAGCATTCATTAAGCACTTAATTAGATTCTATTCTTTGTGATAGGCAAGATCATATTTTGGTCACAAATTGGTGTTTGCATTCAGGTCTGGGTAGCTACAGAGTGCACTAGAGGAAAACTTGTAAAGCAAGGCACTAATTCCATTCCTCCGGCCTTGTCATGATTAATAAAGTTACTCTCTTTTGTTTTCCTGCCACTCTGAAGCAGTGCAGGATTGCCTCTGAATTGTTTTAATGATGTGCTGTTTTGTTCCTTTGAGTACTCCATACTTTAGGTGCCAATTCACCTTTTCCTCTCATAAAGGAGAGTCAGGAACAAGAACAAGAGGAATGGCTGAACAATCGAAAAGCCAGCATACTGAAAAGGTCATGGTACCACCACATCCTATTTTAATTTCCAAATGTTTTAGGCATTGTAAGTTCTTTCTGACACTCCATGGAACTGACAAATACTAAAAAGACTGTGGAAAAGGGCACA
>PVLC010048243.1:0-10818 GCA_004027655.1 Graphiurus murinus
GGTACTGGGGATTGAACTCAGGGGCATTCTACCTCCGAGCTACACCTCCAGCCCTATTTTTTATTCTTTATTTTGAAACTGGGTCTCACTAAGTTGCGGAATGCCTCACTAGGTAGCTGAGGCTGGCCGCGAACCCGGATCCTCCGGTCTCAGCCTCCCGAATGCTGGGATTACAAGCGTGCGCCACCACGCCCGGCTCCTATTTTTTATTCTTTATTTAGAAACAGGGTTGCAGAGGGTCTCACTAAGTAGCTGAGGCTGGCCACAAACCTGGATTCTCCAGTCTCAGTCTCCCAAGTAAGTACTGGGATTACAAGCGTGCGCCACCACGCCCGGCTCAGGTGACTTTTAAAAATACAAAGTTTGACAATTTCAACTATATCACTAATAATTCTGCTTATGGAACATACATGAGCAAATTATATTTTGCTCACAGAATATATATGTATACATTTGTAATAATATCGAAGATTAGTTGATTTAAAATTTGAAAATGTTCAAGTATTTTTTTTAGCTTTAGAGGAATCACGATGTAAGACAATGATGCAAAGAAAACTTTGGGTATACTGTGTTTCAAAGAACATCCAAATTTACAAAATAATTTCAACTCATTGCCTAAAATCTGAAATTTGTAACAGGTTTTATTTTTGCACTAGGACCCTGGGACATTCTACCTCCAATCTATACCCCCAACCCTATTTTATTTTGAAACAGGGTCTCACTAAGTTGCTGAGGCCAGCCTCAAACCTGCGATCCGCCTGTCTTTAGCCTCCCAAGTACTAGGATTGCAGGCATGTGCCACAACATCCAGCATGACAGATATTTTTTGACAATTTGCCATCTATCAAAAACTTTGTTAGAGATAGAAAAATTAGCTTGCACCATGAAGATAGGATTCCAGCTATGTTAAAGTTAAAAGACCAAAGCAACAGAGAAACTTTTTTTGTTGCTTTATTTCAATGTATGATTCATAACTGGAGATATTCTTGTTCCATTTTCTGAAGCAGACTCCATGAATATTAGTGGATACAGATGCGAAAATTCTTCAGTACGTATGTGCATACGCTGTGGAATAATCATTGTTAGCTTACAGAACCAAACAGAAAATAAGACATGTAATGACCTTGTGTTCTTTATCAATGTGACCTGGACGATGTACAAACAATAGTTTTAACAAAGATTCTCTGTACTAGAAAATCCCATTCAAGATTCCTTTGAAACAAAAGGAATGTACGCCAAATATGCAAAATGAAAAAAGCAAGACACAAAAGAACACAAACTAAAGTCACTTATGTGAGGTGCCTAAAATAGTCAAATGTGTAGAGAAAGAAAAATAGCAGTTACAGCCGGGCATGATGGCCACGCTTGTAATCCCAGTACTTGGGAGGCTGAGACCGGAGGATTTAAGTTCGCAGCCAGCCTCAGCTATTTAGTGAGTCCCTGTTTCAAAATAAAGAATTAAAAAAAAAATGGGCTGGGGGGTGTAGCTCAGAGGTAGAATGCCCCTGGGTTCAATCCCCAGTACCACCAAAAAAAAAAAAAAAAAAAAAAAAAAAAAAAAAAAAAAAAAAAAAAAAAAAAAGAAAAAAGAAAAGAAAGAAAATAGAGGTTACAAGGAACTTAAAGGAAGCAAGAATGGTGAACTGTTGTCTAATGAGAATAGAGTTTCAGTCTGGAATTATGGAAAAGATGGGTGAAGATAATTATACAAACATATGAATGTAATTGGTGCTACTGAATTGTGTAACCAAAGGTGGCCCCAATGGCTAACTTTAATTATATATTTTACTATATTACAAAAGAATTCTAAAATAAGCAAAAGTAAATTCATAGAAGCCTTGTCTTGTTCTGTGACCTAAAAGAAAATTCTTCTATAGAAGCTCACTATGAAGAAACGTTTTTAAAAGCAAGGCCTTCATTGTAAAATAAAATTTGCCACATGGGTGTGGTGGCGCACGTTTGTAATCTCAGTACTTGGGAGGCTGAGACTGGAGGATCCGGGTATGCAGCCACCCTCAGCTATTTAGTGAGGCTCTCCCCAACTTAGTGAGACCCTGTTTCAACATAAGAGAAAAAAAAAAAAAGCCACTTAACCACTAATGTCGCTGTAATCAAACAAACCCCACAGATGGTAACAAAGACTGGCAAGATGCAGAGGAAGGTGTATCATACGCTATCAGAATGGAAAATGGTGTCATTTTGGCAGTTTCCTAAAAAACTAAACAAATATTTACAATACGATCCAGCAACTCCACTCATAGACATCTACCTAAGACAAATGAAAATAATCTCCACAAAGATTTGTAGACCCATGCTCAAAGCAGCATTATTTGTAACAGCCCCAAACTAGAAAAAAACAACAGCATACCCTTTAACTTTTAACTTGTTAATGGGCAAAGTATCCATACAATGGAATGCTTTTAATAGTAAGAATCAAGTACTGAAATGAAATGTTATGACATAGATAAACTTAAAAACATGATAATGAACACATAAACCACATACAATACCACTTACATTAAATGTCCAGAAAAGGCCACTGTATAGACATCAAGTAGTCTGATTAGTGGTTACTGGAGATTAGGAAGGGAGATTTACTGTAAATGGGCAGAAGGGATATTAGGATGATGTTCTAGAAAATGGACTATGGTGATGACTGTTGTATAATTTTAAAAAGTTTACATAACTCTATAAATTTACTAAAATGGAACTGTATATTTAAAATGTGTTTTTTAAAATCATATCTAATTTATATCTCAATAAAGCTGAAAAACAAAAGTTTATGCTCTAGAATCCCAACTTGGAGAAAAAACATCATCCTGTACAAGTTGGGGATTCTAACCAGTAAACATCCTGGAACAACTTTCTTCTCAACAGAAGAGCTTTGTAAATTTCATTGTTTCCATAAATTATACCTTAAACAAACAAACAAAACGTACTCCAGTGTGAATGATTTTTATAAGCCACATTCCTTTCGTGGCTGGAATGTCTTTGGTTGATCCATTCAGCAGTAACTATACAGAAAGGGTTGCCACATTGCAATATTTGAACTGTAGGCTTTGGGGCTAAGGGAGGCACCAGGAAGAAACCAAAAAACCTTCTATCCAGAGGTAGCATTTCAAACCTAAACACACTAAAACACAGCAAAGGTTCCTGAGTCTCAGATTCACATTAAGGTTTACCTCGCTTCCATAAACCCAGAGTTTTGTGGTTCAATGCTCTTTTTATAGGAGCTGCCTCCAGACTCAAACTTAGGAACTTGTTTCTGTACCACTGTTGAGTCAGTGGGGCTCTTCTGGAACCCAATGACATGAGACCCAAACCGAACTCATTCAGGGTCTTTAGTTCCTTTTTCAGTTAGAAATTATTATTCAGACTCTCCAATGAAAATTTTCTTTCAATTCATGGTACTCTGGATTGAACCCAGGGGTGTAGTACCTCCCTACTACACCCCCAGCTCTGTTCTATTCTTTTATTTTGAAACAGGGTCCCACTGAGTCGCAGAGGGCCTCCCTAACTTGCGGAGGCTAGAAGTGAACCTACAATCCTCCTGTCTCAGCCTCCCAAGTACTGGGATTACAAGCATGTGACATCGCACCCAGGTCCCAATGAAATTTTTAAGGAATATCCACTAATAGCTGGGCATGATGGTGCACACCTGTAATCCCAGTACTTGGAGAGGCCGAGAAAGAAGGATCACGGGTTCACTGCCAGCTTCAGCAACTCAGAGAAGCTCTCAGCAACTTAGCGAGACCCTGTTTCCAAATAAAATAGAAAATATGGCTGGGGTGTAGCTCAGAGGTAAAATGCCTCTGGGTTTAATCCCCAGCACCACACACACACACACACACACACACACACACACACACACACAAACCCACTGATACTCATTTATTCTGTTCCTTGAATGTCAAATTTCTCAGCATAAAAATACTGAAAAGCTATTGGGTACCAATTCTACATTCTTTTCCTGAATTTTACTAGCTATCAATGGGGTTTCTTTAGATTTTAGTGTACATATTCTCCAGATGGAAAGTGATCAAAAATATAAAAGCCCTATAAAAGGAAAGCCAGGTAATATACAGGAGAGAACTCAGCAAGTAAGACAGAAGATTCCCCATCTAAAGGTGGCAGCTGCTACTCGGGTCTAGCTGTGTGCTTCACAGAAGTAAGGGCCCAGTGTAGTCAGCCCTTCTAATTTTTTAAGACATGCCTGTTTTATTTTAACATGAAACTCCCTAATTTTTAAACAGTGACAACTACATATATACAACATACACACACACGCCACCATGCAGACCAACTAAAACATACATATGTAAGGGCCAGATCTGACCCAGGCTGATCGCTTGTGACTTTTGCTATACAGAAAGCTTACACTGCTACTACAAGAAGCTGTACTTGCTACAGGCAAAAATTTTTTAAAGTATAATTCTACTTTGCAAAAGATAGTCCATCCAGAACAGCTTCAATACATCTTTCAATACATGTTTCTTACACCAACTCCAATCTATTTTCCTAAGACTGTTAACTCTCATGGTGAAGTTGGCTCAGATTTGAGTTAAATTCTCAATCCCCTTAGCCAATACCTAAAAGAAAAAAAAAAAAAAGAGGTTGGGGTGTTCTGTCCATCTAGAACATTCCCTGAAGGCAGACTTGTTTGAGCTTCCCTGATCCGTTCCTATTTATCACATTCTAGGGATTCCTGCATCAAGTATTCAAAAAAGTATACCACGTTCTCACTAAGCTAGAAGTCCTGTATCCTCAAGAGTAGTTTTCTACTAGGCAAATAAGAAAACTCCAACAGATCAAAAATGTTTTAGTTCTTTCTGCAGCATCCAAGAATATTAGAAATACAAAAGAAAGCTTAGAAATCATTAGTTTCATCCCTTCATTCTACTGGTGAAGAAACAGAATTCGGAAGGGCTGAATGATTTGTGCAAGGGTATATGAGTTAGTTGGGAAACTGGGACAGAATCCAGGTTAAATGAGTCCAGTGGAAGGCTTTTTATCACACCATGTGTCAGCCAAAGAGCAGGAGAGGGAAACTCCTCGAAGTGCTTTTCGAATTGAAGATTCATCTTTTAGAATCACGTCACATAACATACTTCTTTCACTTTCCACATGACTTTATCAACTCTAACTACTATTTACCAGCAGTTGACATCCTTGAAGAGGGAAGAATGGGGAAGTTTTTCCTAGCTGCCAACCATTAAAGTGGCAGCTCCTAATCAATATTACCATGGTTTATATTACAGGCTTGTTGTTTGTTTTTTAACAAGAGGACAAGGTGAACTAAATTTCTCCCATTGTACTCTGTTCTCGGAATTACTTTGGAGAGTGCACTAACCGGTGTCTCATAAGGCTTGAATTACTTTTAAATGTCTTGTCACATTTATTGCACTCATAGTCTTTCATTCTGGTATGAATTTTCAGATGCTCTACAAGGATCGTGCTCCGGTAAAAGGTTGCTCCACAAAAATCACATTCATAGGGGTTCTCTCCAGTATGAACTCGCATATGTTCATTAAGAGATGAACTCTGACTGAACTTTCTCCCACATTCCTTACATTTGTAAGGCTTTATACCAGTATGACTTCTCTTGTGACGGCTAAGGAGGGAATGCGTAGGGAAGGCTTTGTCACATTGGTTACATTTGTAGGGCTTTTCTCCTGAATGAAGTCTTTGATGATAAACGAGAGATGTAAAATGGCTTAAAGTCATTCCACAATCATTACACAAATACGGTTTTTCTCCAGTGTGAGTTCTCAGGTGTCGGGTAAGGCAAGAATTCTGTCTAAAGGCTTTTCCACATTCTTTACATTTATATGGTTTCTCTCCAGTATGAATTCTCAGATGTTTGGAAAGGGAAGAGCTGAGAGTGAAGGTTTTCCCACACTCGTGACATTCAAAGGGTTTTTCCCCGGTATGAGTTCGCTGATGTTGAATAAGGGATGAAGCATCATTGAAAGGTCGCCCACAGTCTTTACACACAAAGGGTTTTTCTCCAGTGTGAATTCTTTGATGTTTAGGGATATGGGCAGCCAGAGTGAAACCTTTTCCGCAATCACCACATTTGAAGGGCTTTGCCTTATTACGATTTTTGCGACGTGGTGCAGGTTCAGGTGAAGGTGGGGGCGGTGTACTAACACGGGAAGCTTTCACACATTCGTTACACATATTGGGTTTCTCTCCAGTGTGAGTTTTATCAGGTTTGGTGAGGGAGGGATTACAGTCAAAGGTTTTTCCACATTTACTGCATTTACAAGTTTTTTCTACAGTCTCAGTTCCTTCTTTATTTGTGGTTGTGTCTTGCTGTGAAGCCTTCCGACATTTTGCACATGTCGTGTATCTTATCTTAAAATGGCATGAGCCATAAGTAAAGGCGATCCCACAGTTAGTGCACTTCCGGGACTTATTCCCTAAACGTTTCTGACGTTCAGGACCAGATGCAGAGGGACTTTTCTTATGCTTCTGATGATCAGTAAGGGATGAGGAGTGACTTGGGCCCGCCCCACCTTGGCTGCCTTTCCGGGACTTATCTGCAGTATGTTCTTTGTGGTTCAGAACAAGATCTGAATGAAAACTGAAGGGCTTCTTGGATTCGTGAGACGTCCGAGATTTCTTCTTTTTTAAGTAGGCTTTCAGATGAGTAATTACTTCAGAATTGTGTTTGAAATTCTTTCCAAAGGGGTTCTTTTCTGAGTCAAATTCTTCACCTCTACCACCCCTCCTATGAGTTTTCTTCGAATGTCCTCTTCTGCGACTCTCCTCGGGTTGGCCATAACGCTTCCAGAGCTCTTCTGTCAGGTCATAACCATCATCCTTGAAGCATCTTTCTACTATTTCTTCTAAAGTTGATTCTTCAAAAAGAACATCATGATTTCGAACAGATACCTCCAATTCACCCCCAGGTTCACTCTCTAAAAGAAATAACAAATAGAAGATTTCCCATTTGCAATAGAGGGAGCTACAGTATTTGGGACTGAAATGATAATACTGACAGGAATGAGGATAAAGAATATGGCTTGGATAGTTCTCAAACAGAGTTTCATTAAACCAAAGAGAAAGGCAACTCAGCAAAACGAGATTAAAACAGAGGTTATGAAAACACTGAGGAAGAAGAAAGTTCAGGCTTTTTGGTTAGAGATGCAAGTTCTCACCCTCATTTCAAATTTCTATAATAGGTTTAAACCTCAAACAATGATAATATATTTACTACATACATACCAAATGACAGGTTCCATGCCAAGCACTTTATTTGTATTATTTTCTTAATCTTTGCAATAACACAATGAAGTGGGTCTATTGTCCCTGTTTTATGGATGTGGCAAGTGTAAGCAGCTTGCTCAAGCGTATATAAGTGGTAAAGCCAGGTAGTAGTATGACACCAAGGTCCATGCTTTGGTCCCTATACCCTACAGACTCTTCTCAAGGAAGACAAATAGCACTATTTTTACAGAAAATGTTAATCGCATCATAGATATGTAGTGCCATCTGTGCCATACTTTCTTTATTTGGGGAGTGAGGGTACTGGGGATTGAACACAGGGGCATTCTACTTCTGAGCTACACCCCAACCCTACTATGTGTGTGTGTGTGTGTGTGTGTGTGTGTGTGTGTGTGTGTATATATATATATATATATATATATATATATATATATTATGAAACAGGGTCTAAGTTGCTGAGGTTGGCCTGGATCCTGTGATCCTTTTGTCTCAGTCTCCCAAGTACTGGGATTACAAGTGTGTGCCACCAAACCAGGTTTATGCTACGCTTTTTGTGTGTGTGTGTGGGGGGGGTACTGGGGATGGAACCCAGGAGCATGCTACCTCCAAGTTATATCCCCAGCCCGATTTTATTTTTTTATTTTGAAACAGGGTCTCACTACGTTGCAAAGGAGCTCGCTAAGTTGCTAAGGCTGGCTGTGAACCTGTGATCTCCATGTCACTGTTTCCCAAGTATGGGATTACAAGTGTGTGCCACCATGCCCAGCTCTACACTTACAAAGATAACTACAACTTGACCTATCAACCTTAAGGACATGCTAATCAGTCAGCCATTTTCTGTCCCTTCTATACTACTGTACTTCGAATTCTGTTCTTTTTTTTTTTTTTTTTTTTTTTACGGTACTGGGGATTGAACTCAGGGGCATTCTACCTCCGAGCTATACACCCAGCCCTATTTTTTATACTTTATTTTGAAACTGAGTCTCACTAAGTTGCAGAGTGCCTCACTAGGTAGCTGGGGCTGGCCGCGAACCCGGATCCTCCGGTCTCAGCCTCCCAAATGCTGGGATTACAAGCGTGCGCCACCATGCCTGGCTCCGAATTCTTTTCTTTTGGTCTTAAAACTTCCTAATACCTAGAATGTAATTGCACATTGCCCTCACTATAACACATAAATTCAAAAGGCTTTGAGTCCCAAATCTCCCAGAGCTTTCTCCAATACCATATTCTGATTGTGTTCCTCTTGAAACTCTGAAAAATTTATTTATTATGCCATTCATCCTGACTTTTAATCACAGAGTCACTTTTTTTGTGGTACCAGGGATTGAACCCAGGGGCATTCTACTTCTGAACTTCACCCCTAGCCCTTTTATTTTTTTGTTTTGAAACAGGATCTTGCTAGAATGTTGAGACTGTCACTACATTGCTGAGGCGGTCCTCAAACCTGCAATCCTCTTGCCTCAGCCTCCCCAGTACTGGGATTACAGGCATGCGTCACCATGCCTGGCTACACATGATCATTTTCACAAAACGTACTTTTTTTCTTCAGTTGCTGAGGATTGAACCCAGAGCCTTATGCATGGTAGGCAAATGCTCTACCATGGAACTACATCCTCAGCCCACCCTATCAAACTATTTTATGCAGATAACTATAAAATACAACCACTCAGCTGGGCGTGGTGGTGCACGCTTGTAATCCCAGAATTTGGGAGGCTGAGACCAGAGGATCCAGGTTCGAGGCCAGCCTCAGCTACCTAGTGAGGCACTCCGCAACTTAGTGAGACCCTGTTTCAAAATAAAGAATAAAAAAAAAAAATAGGACTGGAGGTATAGCTCAGAGGCAGAATGCCACTGGGTTAAATCCCCAGTACCACAAAAAAAAAAAAAAAATACAATCACTCAAAATCCTGTTACCCAAAAGTTCTGCAGATTTTCTAGAAATTCTTCTGTATAGTTTAGAATGGAAAAACTGAACATATTTGTTACCTTTTCATTTTTAATTATTTCTTACCTCATCAATAACCCATAGCAAAGATGCTTTTAATCAGTTACATGACAATCCATCATATAGATATATTTAGTCATTCCCTTCTTGAATGTTTCTCAAATAATTAGTGTTCTGAATCCAAGGATTGTAGATCACTGGTAGAGTGCATGTTTAGCATGAGAAAAGTCCTGAGTTCAGTCTCAGGATGAAAATAAATAAATAAATCCTCAAAAGAGTCACAAATATGAAATTACTGGAGGAATAATGTTATACGAGTTTACACTAAACATAAGGAACAGAACACTTGATCTGTGATCAAATGATGCTTCTTTAAAATTTGACTCATAATCTGTTATTTTTGTGTGTATATGTGGTACTGGGGATGGAACCCAGGGGCCTTCTACATCTAGGCTACACCCCTGGCCCTATTTTACTTTTTATTTGGAGACAGGGTCTTGCTAAGTTGCTGAAAGCCCCACTAAGTTGCTGAAGTTGGACTCGAACCTGCAATCCTCCTGTTTCAGCCTCTCAAGAATTGGGATTACAAGCATACGCCACCACGTCTGGCTGTTGCACTTTAACTTTTAAATGGATATTTCATGCCTCTGGGCTCAATCCCCAGCACAACAACAACAAAAAGTCACAGACACCTATACATTTAGACATACAGGCATATGTGTACAGTTTTCCCTTTTAAAAAAATGGAATTACTATACACTGTCCACTAGATGAAGTCCTACTTTTCCTTCAAGATTTGAAGTGATTCCAATGATGACTAAGTCCTCATCCCTCTAGACTAATACTCCCTGACTTACAATGGGGATATGTCCCAGTAAATCCAGTGTAAATTGAAAACATCATGAAGTCTAAAATGTATTTAATACACCTAATCTACTGAACAACACAGCTCAGCAACACCCACTGTAGAGAATCAGTTGCTTTCCTTCTGATCAAGTAGTTGACTGGGAGCTGCAGCTTACCCCCACCACTTTTCAGCATTGCAAGAGTATCAAAACATAAATTGCCAGACAGTAAAAGATTTCTTTCTTCCTTTCCTTTTTTTTTTTTGTGTGGTAGTGGAAACTGAACCCAGGGGCATTCTACCTCTGAGATACACTGCTAGCCCTTTTTATTTTGAAATCAGGTCTTGCAGCTGGGGGGTGGTGGCACATGCTTGTAATCCTATGACTTGGGAGGCTGAGACAGGAGGATTGCAGGTTCACAGCCAGCCTCAGCAACTCAGAGAGACCCTTCAAAACTTAGTGAGATCTTGTTTCAAAATAAAATAGGGCGGGGGTGGGGGGTGGTGGCACATGCTTGTAATCTCAGTACTCAAGAGGCTGAGATAGGAGGATTAGAGGTTCGAGGACAGCCTCAGCAAGCAGTGAGACTCTCATCTGAGACCCTGTTTCCAAATAAGAAATAAAATCAGGCTGGGGGTGTAGCTGGAAGGTAGAATGTCCCTGGGTTCAATTCCCACTACCACAAAAATAAATAAAATAAGGTAAAATAAGATAGGACTGAGGATGTATCTCAGAGGTAGAATGCCACTGGGTTCAATCACCAGTACTAAAAAAAGAAAAAGAAGCCAGGCATGGTGG
>PVLC010048244.1:0-10810 GCA_004027655.1 Graphiurus murinus
GCCGGGCGTGGTGGCGCACGCTTGTAATCCCAGCATTCGGGAGGCTGAGACCGGAGGATCCGGGTTCGCGACCAGCCTCAGCTAACTAGTGAGGCACTCCGCAACTTAGTGAGACTCGGTTTCAAAATAAAGAATAAAAAATAGGGCTGGGGGTATAGCTCGGAGGTAGAATGCCCCTGAGTTCCATCCCCAGTACCGCAAAAAAAAAAAAAAAAAAAAAAAAAAAGAATAAAAAATAGGGCTGGGGCGTGGAGGTAGAGTGCCCCTGGATTCCACCCCTAGTACCACAAAAAAAATAAATAAATAAAAATCATTCTTGCCAGGTGTGTTGGCACATTCCTGTAATCCCAGTAATTATGGAGGCAGAGACAGGAGAATTGCAGGTTCGCAGCCAGCCTCAGAAATTTAGTGAGACTCAGAAACTTGGTGAGACCTGTTTCAAAATAATATATAGAAAGGGCTGGGGGCCAGGTGTGGTGGTGCATGCTTGTAATCTCAATACTTGGGAGGCTGAGACAAGTTCAAGGACAGCCTCAGCAAATAGTGAGACTCTCATTCACCTAGCAAAACCCTGTTTCAAAATGAAAATAAAATAGGGCTAAGGGTATAACTTAGAAGTAGAATGCCCCTGGGTTCAATCTCCAGTACCAAAAAAAAAAGAAAAGAACCTGTACTCCTGGGCTAAATGCTTCATAACGTTATAGTGTTTAAACTCTGGTGGATTCAATGTGCTTATATTTTATTGAACACTTTCATGTTTATGGTAATAATGAAAGCGCTCTGTTCTTGGCATGTAGGTCTGCTCCCAGGGTTCCTGAAGTACACTGTATCATTTTCCATGTCAGCCTGAATTTGTAAGACAGGTATTATCTGTTTTTTGAAGATTTTATGAAACCCTCACCTGATGAGGCTATCCCTTCTCCTAAGGATCCCCAACACTAAGGCTGGTACTGACCTGGCTGGCTTTACCAACTCATTCAGATACTGGGGGCAGGGAGCAAGTTTCCTTTTCCAGGAAGATTTTTAACTGCTTCAGTTTTTGTTTTGTTTAGTTTTGTATGGGGGGGTGGCGAAAACTGGGGATTCTACCTTTGAGAACAGAGGCATTCTACCTTTGAGCTATACCCTCAGCCCAATTTTATTTCTTATTTGGAAACAGGGTCTCACTAGGTTGATGAGAGTCTCACTACTTGCCTGAGGCTATCCTTGAACCCGCCATCCTCCTGTCTTAGCCTCCAAAGTCCTGGGATTACAGGTGTGCTCCACCACGCCCAGCTTTTTTTTTTTTTTTTTTTTTTTTTTTTTTTTTTCCCGGTATTGGGGATTGAACCCAAGGGCATTCTACCTCTCAGCCCTATTTTTTATTCTTTATTTTGAAACAGGGTCTCACTAAGTTGCAGAGGCCTCTCTAAGTAGTTGAGACTGGCTGCAAACCCGGATCCTCTAGTCTCAGCCTCCTATGTACTGGGATTACAAGCCTGCACCACCACACCTGGCTTACAGCTTATTTTTTATTTTTATTTATTTATTTTGCAGTACTAGGGATGGAACCCAGGGACATTCTACCTCTGAGCTACATCCCCAGCCCTAATTTTTATTCTTTATTTTGAAACAGGGCCTCACTAAGTTTCGGAGAGCCTCACTAGGTAGCTGAGGCTGGCCGTGAACCCGGATCCTCCGGTCTCAGCCTCCCGAATGCTGGGATTACAAGCATGCACCACCACATCCAACTTTTTTTTTTTTTTTTTTTCGCGGTACTGGGGATTGAACTCAGGGGCATTCTACCTCCGAGCTACACCCCCAGCCCTATTTTTTTATTCTTTATTTTGAAACCGAGTCTCACTAAGTTGCGGAGTGCCTCACTAGGTAGCTGAGGCTGGCCTCGAACCCAGATCCTCCAGTCTCAGCCTCCCAAATGCTGAGATTACAAGCGTGCGCCACCACGCCTGGCTTCCAACTTTTATTTTTTATTTTGAAACAGGGTCTTGCTAAATTGCAGAGGCTGTCTTTGAACCCCTGTCTCAGCCTCCCAAGTATTGAGATTACAGGCATGTGCTGCCACACCCAGCTAACTGCTTCAATTTTTTAAAAAGATTTTGGCATAGCCAGGCATGGTAGTGCACTCTTTTGGTACTGGGGATGAACCCAGGGGCACTCTACCTCCGAGCTCCATCCCCAGCCCTATTTTTTATTCTTTAGTTTGAAACCGAGTCTCACTAAGTTGCGGAGTGCTGGCCGCGAACCCAGATCCTCCGGTCTCAGCCTCCCGAATGCTGGGATTACAAGCGTGCACCACCACGCTTATAATCCCAGATAGTTAGGATGCTGAGCAAGAAGATTAGAAGTTCTAGGTCAGCCAGGTGTGGTGGTACACACTTGTAATCTCAGTACTTGGGAGGCTGAGACAGGAGGATTGCAGATTCGAAGACAGTCTCAGCAAGTAGTGAGACTCTCATCAACCTAGTCAGACCCTATTTCAAAATATGAATAGGGCTCAGAGGTAGAATGCCCCTGGACTCAATCCCCAGCATCACACACACACAAAAAAAGTTCGAGGTCAGCCAGGGCAACTTAACGTGACACTGTTTCATAATAAAATGGGCTGGGAAAAGCTGGGTGTGATGGCACATGCTTGTAATTCCAAGTACTTGGGAGACTGAGACAGGATGGTCTGGGTTGGCGGCCAGCCTCAGCTATTTAGTGAGGCTCTCTGCAACTTAGTGAGACCCTGTTTCAAAATAAAGAATAAAAAATAGGACTGAGGATGTAGCTCAGAGGTAGAGTGCCCCTGGGTTCAATCCCTAGTACCACAAAAATAAAAATAATAAAAAGGGCTGGGGATGTAGCTCAGTGACACACACTTGTGAGCAAGCACAAAGCGCTGGTTCGATTTCCCAGTGGGGAAGAGGGGCTTGTCTAATTGGATTTTCTATTTCTTGAGTCCATGGTGGCAATTTGTTTTTCTGGAAACTATTTTCTTTTTTGTTGTTATTGTTGTTGTTGCTAAGGATTGAACCCCGAAACATTCTACCTCTGAGCTATACCTCCAACCCTTATTGTATTTTTTATTTGGAAACAGTCCAACTAAATTGCTGAGGATGGCCTCGAACCTGAGATCCTCCTATCTCAGCCTCCCAAGTACTGAGATTATAGGTGTGCACCACCACGCCCAGCTAAACTATTTACATTTAAGCTCCGTTTTCTAATTTATTGCCACAAAATGTCTTTAGGAAATGGGGTTCACTTTATCTGTACTATTTGCATCTTCCTCGGTGAGGATGGATTAATGTGTAAATAAAATGAAGATCTACTGCCATCAGCAAATACTGATTTGCACGTGTGACCCCGTCTCCTGCCTTCCCGCCTGGCAGCCACGTGCTCGCTAAGTCAGTCTTTCCCCCTTTCTCCCTCAGTCTTAGGAAAAGTCCTCAGTGCTGTGGGCAGCGCCCAGCTACTCATGTCCCAGAAATTCCAGCAGTTCCGTGGCCTCTGTGAGCAGAACTTGGTGAGTGTGGCTCCTGTTCCTCCCCCAGGCCTCCAGCCTTTGGCTACCCGGCCCCACCCCAGCTGGACAGCCCCTCAGCCTCTGTGTCCTCCTCATCGCACTGCAGAGACAGTAGCGGTGCACACCAGTCCCTAGATCAGGACAGAACCAGGAATGGCCCTCCTGAAATAGTGCATTGACCGCAGTGTAAAAATAGCCACGTGAGAGTGTGTTAGCACTGACTTACACACCGTTGATTCTGTATCCAGGATGACACCAAGGCAAGGACTGAAGAAATGTCACCCCTAGGCTTGGGGGTTTCCTTCTCCCAATCACCTGTTGGTGGGGGGACCCAGCCAGCATTTCCCTTGCAGGTTTCTTAAGAGCCAGGAGTATGAACTCCTGTCTCCAGGACCTGTGTGCCTGTGGGGTCTTGTCCTGAGTCCCGCCTCACTGGGAGACCCTGGCCCAGAGTGAGCCAAGCACTGCCCTGACTGCGCAGCACACCTGAGAAGCTGTTGCCTTCCTCCCCACGGCCCCAGGGTGGCAGCAGTGGCCGCCATCCACATGTGCCTAGGCCCTAGTCTGGTGATGAGGCTGTCTGCTCCCCCCAGGGGTCCCTGTTGCTGACCAGGAGCCGGCTCCATTCACTCAGACACTGGGACCGAGGGAGCAGGACTAGGCATCGAGAGCCCACCCAGCATGGCAGGACCAGGCACCTTGCGGGGGTGGGGCAGCTTCTGCCTTGCCGGCCCCCTGATTGCCATCTGCCCCACAGAACCCCGATGCCAACCCACGCCCAACAGCCCAGGACCTGGCAGGGTTCTGGGACCTGCTGCAGCTGTCCATCGAGGACATCAGCATGAAGTTCGATGAACTCTACCACCTCAAGGCCAACAGCTGGCAGCTGGTGGAGACCCCCGAGAAGAGGAAGGTGAGCATGGAGCAGTGCGGAGGGGAAGTCCAGGGACAAATTCCTGGTCGGCAGTAACGCTGCCCACATCGGTCAGTGCTGCTTGGCTTCCTTTCCGTGTGTCGTCTTTGAGCGGGGGCTCACGTCCATCAGCGCGGTCCATGCTTGGCTCGTCCAGCCTGCTGCTCGATCTGTGGTTGAGGCTGCTCCTGAAGCATGCACCCTGCCCTGCATGTCCAGAACGGGGGTCCTGAGAGACTGGCCCACAGCCGCAGCACTGCTGGACACGGGGCCCTTGCTGCTAGGAGCCTGGGCCCGGGTCCACTCCTGGTGTCGCCGGCCTCCTCCCTAGCTCAGTCTTCCCTCTGTGAACCAGTGCCGCCTGTGGCGTTCGACTGTGGTCCTTGTAAGTTCTAATCCTGAGAGAGCATGCGAAATGTGGTGGAGTCAGAAGTCCTAAATTTAAGTCCCACCTCTGGCTGGGGGACTCAGGTTCCCAGCAGCTTAACACAGTGGTGGGAACAGGTGTGTCTGCCCTCTCCTGCTAGAACATTCTAGAATTCTAAGCTTGCTTTTTGCTCCTATGCCTGTGCCACACCCACTATCATTGCTTCTTGTGGCTTCCTGATTCCAGGTGTGTTGCTTGTGCCAGTGTGGAGTGGGGATCTAGCTGCCAGCATTAGTGGGGTAGTGCCACACAAAACGTGGCACCTTTATTTTATTTTTGTTCCCTCCTCACTGTCTCACTAAAGGACGAGAAGAAACCACCCCCTCCAGTCCCAAAGAAGCCAGCCAAATCGAAGCCGGCAGTGAGCCGCGACAAGGCCTCCGACGCAGGGGACAAGCAGCGTCAGGAGGCCCGCAAGAGACTTCTGGCAGCCAAGCGGGCGGCCTCCGTGCGGCAGAACTCGGCCACTGAGAGCGCAGACAGCATCGAGATCTATGTCCCTGAGGCCCAGACCCGGCTCTGAAGAAAGGAAGAAGGAAACAATTTTAAATCATTAAAAAAAACACTCACACGAAAAATACCTTAATGCGAATGGAACAAAATTTTCTCAACCTTTAGTATGGTTATTCTCTCTAGAGACCCTGAGCCAACTTTCAAATTGATGCGTACAAGGGCTCACGATTTGGCTTTTCCGGGTCCCTCCCAGCTTTAGGTTATGGAGACTTCACATACAAAGTCAACAGAAACCAGAACACACTTCCCTCTCGCTGGCCGCGCTGGACTCAACAGGTGGACTTCGGCAATCCCGGCCCAGCCTCAGACTGCGGTCTTTTTACTCCTTCTATCTAATGAGGACTTACACTAGCTTGTTTACAAGACGACGACCGTCCAAGGGCAGCCTTGGGCACCTGCCATGTCCCTCCTCCTCTCCCCGGCTCCCCTGCGCTGACCTTGGGTTTTTCATTCTTAGATTTTTCTTTTCCCTTCAGAGCTCACACAGGGGTCACCATCATGGCCAGCGGCTTCTGGTTCTCAGCCCTTGGTGGTCAAGGGTCCAGAGAACAGAGATGGACTTGCATCCCTCCCCCGCCCACTCGTCCCGTGCTCACACACAGGCTCGCACACGCAGGCCCCGCCTCCCAGCAGGCGAGGAAGGTGCTGGTCTTTGGGGGACGAGAAGCGAAGCCACGGGGCCAGCACTCCAGACCCTCTCCAGCCCCTTCTTCCTTCAGCAGAAGAACATGTAGGACCGAGTGGCTTCCAGGGGTCATGTCCTCGGCCGCACCCACGTCCAGTCCCCAAGGGCAGGTGGCGGTGTCTGTACGTATGTGTACATATGCACATAGACCTTAGAGTGTATATTTAACAAACGCCCATCTGCTCACCATGCCACCAGCGCCGCCGCCACCGGCTCTCGGGGCACCTGGCAGGAGGCGGGTGTGTGAATAGCATATATTTTTACATGTACTATATCTAGGTGTGTGTACAAGTGTGTGTAAAAATATATACCTTGTGTGTAAGCAGCCTCCCCCCCCCCTTTTTTTTTTTTTTTCTTGCTTTCCAGCCCCTGCCAGCCCAGCCTCTGAGTTTTGTGTTCCGTTCTGTTTTTTTACCCGAGCCTCCTCTCCCCCCACCCCATCCCGTCCCCACTCCCGGGTGTCAGGAGCCCTGAGCTGCAGGGCCCGGGCCTGCAGGGCGAGTGCGCAGGCAGGGCTGCCTGTGCTGGGTAAATATGACTCTAAGGCATTGAGACATCCTCTTGTCTGGCGTGTGCTGCAGGGGCCCCCCAGGTGAACCAAGGGTCAGCTCTGGGGCCCCATTCCAGCTTGGCCGCCGTCTGTGACCTTGGGCAAGTCACTTGACCTCTGTGTGCCTCAACTTCCTCCTCTGTAAAATGGGGACAGTCCCTGCCCTTCCCTACCTCACAGGCATGTTGTGAGAATAAATGAGGTAATGTGTACCGCGCGTCGGCTCATGGTGTTATTGCAGGGGCCGGGCTGGGGTGAGGAGGCGGAGTGCAGGGGGACACTCCTGGGAAACTGAGCCAGAACACCTCCCAAATGCAGCACTTTAGAGACTGGCAGACTTGAGTGCAGCCATAATTCCACTCTGTCGTGAGCCAGCTCTGTGGTCCTGGGCAAGAAACCCAAGCTGGCCGTCTCACCTGGGAAGCACAGTGTGACGTTTACCTGCCAGCCCTGGAGGAGGGCGTCAACAGGATGGGTGACAGCACAGACCTGCCTCTGCCTGCATGCTCCCCGGGACTGTAGCTGATGCCCCAGCGCTGCTTCCCTCTCAACGGCCATGCGCACTTCCGAGCTGGGCTGCCGGCTGGCTTGGCCGGGAGACATCTAGTGAGTGTGGCATAGATGAGTTCAAGTCTCCAAAAGGTGGCAGAAAATGAGATGTGGCCGCGTGAGGCTGCACAACCTGGGAGACCCAACCAAGCCAGGGTGCACCAGGCGTTCTGGTCCAGGCCGGAAGCGTGGGTGGTGACCCCAGGTCCAGGACACATCTCCTGTTCCCAGGAGCTCTGGCCAGGTTACACAGCTGGTCACCAGCCAGACCCACCCCCACCCCCAGGAGGCCTCCCAGCTGTGGGGCTGGGCCCCTGTGCCTGAAGCAGCTTGCCCTCATCCCCAGATCACAATACATCTGTTGTGGTGGCCGAGTATCAGTGACCATGGGTGCCTTCCTGGACCTTCCTGCTGGGGGTGACTTGAAGTTACAATAAGCAAAGAGGTGGTACTAGGCAGGGTCCCCCCAGCCGCACTGAGGCAGCCCTGCAAAGGTGAGTGAAGGCAGGGAGGGCTGGGGCTAGCTAGCAGCCCAGGCCAGCCCAGGTGCCGAGGCCTGCACCTTAGCCTGTGGGTTTCTGATGGAGCGAGTGAGGGGCCTTCAGGGTTAGGTCAGGCCTTGGGGAAGAATCCTGCACCCTTGGGTGTCAGAAGCAGGGGACGGATGGAACAGGTAGAGGCGGTACACAGAATCTGGACCTCCTGGCCCTCAGCACAGTGGCAGAGGAACCCACCAAAACACACTACCTTCTAAGAACAAGAGCATTTCCTGCCTGGCCACAGTACCATCATCCACCTCAATTTGTGTGTGTGTGTGTGTGTGTGTGTGTGTGTTTGTGTGTGTGGTACTGGGGATTGAATTCAGGGGCATTCTACCTCCGAGGTACACCCCCAGTCCTATTTTTTTTTTTTTTTTTTTTTTTTTTTTTTTTGCGGTACTGGGGATTGAACTCAGGGGCATTCTACCTCCGAGATATACCCTCAGCCCTATTTTTTATTCTTTATTTTGAAACCGAGTCTCACTAAATTGCGGAGTGCCTCACTAGGTAGCTGAGGCTGGCGGCGAACCTGGATTCTCCGGTCTCAGCCTCCCGAATGCTGGGATTCCAAGCATGCGCCACCACGCCCGGCTCCCCAGTCCTATTTTTTATTTTTATTTTGAAACAGGGTCTCACTAAGTTGCAGAGGGCCTCACTAAGTAGGTGAGGCTGACCAAGAACCTGGGTCCTCCAGTCTCAGCCTCCGAAGTTCTGGGATTACAAGCGTGCACCACCACGCCTGGCTCACCTCAATTTGGTTTTTTTTGGGTTTTTTTGCAGTACTGGGGATTGAACTCAGGGGCATTCTACCTCCAAGCTATACCCCCAGCCCTATTTTTATTCTTTATTTTGAAACCGGGTCTCACTAAGTTGCAGAGGGCCTCACTAGGTAGCTGAGGCTGGCTGCAAACCCAGATCCTCTGGTCTCAGCCTCCCAAATGCTGGGATTACAAGCGTGCGCCACCACACCCAGCCTCACCTCAATTTTTTTGTTGTTTTTCCAGTACTGGGGATTGAACCCAGGGCCTCATGTATGCTACCAGAGACCCAACCTCGAATTTAAAAAAGGAATGTTCTGGGCAGTAGTATTGCCCTTACCCGGGAGAGTACTTGGAGCCTACGTATTAATATTAACCAAAGTACCAAACATACTCCAGGTGCCCGCAAGTAATGTTTCACAGCTTTTCCCTAGTCTGTCCAAGGTCCAGTAAAGGATCATTTCAATTACCATGTTTCTGGAGTCTCTGAATCAAAAAGTTTCTCTGCCTTTGTTTTGCTTTCCTGATAATTTTTTTTTTTTTTTTTCGGTATTGGGGATTGAACTCAGGGGCATTCTACCTCCGAGCTATACTCCCAGCCCTATTTTTTATTCTTTATTTTGAAACCGAGTCTCACTAAGTTGCGGAGTGCCTCACTAGGTAGCTGAGGCTGGCGGCGAATCCGGATTCTCCGGTCTCAGCCTCCCAAATGCTGGGATTACAAGCGTGCGCCACCACGCCCGGCTTTTTTTTTTTTTTTTTTGCGGTACTGGGTGCTGAACCCAGGAACATTCTATCTCTGAACTACATCCCCACATTCCCAGTCCTATTTTTTATTCTTTATTTTGAAACAGGGTCTCCTAAGTTACAGAGGGCCTCACTAAGTAGCTGAGGCCAGTCGCAGACCCAGATCCTCCAGTCTCAGCCTCCCAAGTACTGGGATTACAAGTGTATGCCACCACGCCCGGCTGATAATTAGTATTTTTTTTTTTGGGGGGGGGGGTACTGGGGATTGAACTCAGGGGCATTCTACCTCCAAGCTACACCCCCAGCCCTATTTTTTATTCTTTATTTTGAAACCGAGTCTCACTAAGTTGCGGAGTGCTTCCCTAGGTAGCTGAGGCTGGCCTCGAACCCGGATCCTCCGGTCTCAGCCTCCCGACCAGGCTTCCTTTCTAGAGCCCGGAGCTTTCCCAAGACTGCAGGTCCCCAAGGTCTTAGAGTCCTTACCCCATGGCCTAGAAAGCAGGCAGCAAAGACCCAGCATCTGCCAGGACCCAAGCACAGGACAGCAGGCAGCGCCACTGCTACCAGTAGCCTGGGGGCCAAGGGCCATGCAGAGCCTGTGTGGGCAGATGCTGTTGAGAACAGACCACCTAAGGTGGTTTCTACCAGCTGCAGTGTATCTGCAAAACCAGCATGGTCTCCACTGCCACTCTGGCCAGAGGGAACTTTACACAATGCCAGGGGGGTTGCATCACCCTCTACTCAGAACCCTTTGCAGCCTGCCCTCGGTCTGAGCAGCCACACGTTTCCAGTGAGCACCGCCCTGATGTTCGCCACCCTGGGCCCTACAGGGGGCGCCACGGCCAGCGCTCAGGGAGCATCTGTCTCCTCTGCTCTCAGGTCAAGCGGCACGTCCTTGGGGAAACCTCAGGCTCCTGGGTTAGGCCAGGTTGGAGCCAACCCCTGCTCCACACTTGCAGCCTGAGAGTCACATTTCTTTATTGCTGTCACTGTTGTCCTACTACCTATATGATTATATGTGAATATATGTCTCCATCAAGAAAATACAGGCACTTGGGAGGCTGAGACAGGAGGATCTGGGTTCGCAGCCAGCCTCAGCTACTTAGTGAGGCCCTCCACAACTTAAACCCTGTAACCAAAATGAAGAACAAAAAATAGAGGTGTTCAATCCCCAGTACTGCAAAAAAAAATACAGGCTCCCTGAGAACAGGAATCCAGTTTTCTACCAAGTCTCTGCCTGGAACAAAGTAGAGACTCCAAAACTATTTCTTAGCTGGATGTGGTGGCGCATGCCTGTAAACCCAACACTTGGGAGGCTAAGATGGGAGGATGGCAGGTTCGAGGTTCAAGGCCAGCCTCAGCAACTTAGTGAGACCTTGTCTCAAAATAAAAAAAATAAAAAGGGTAGGGTTGGGGCCGGGCATGGTGGCGCACACTTGTAATCTCAGTACTTGGGAGGCTGAGACCGGAGGATCCAGGTTCACAGCGAGCTTCAACTACTTAGGCTTTCCGCAACTCAGTGAGATCCTGTTTCAAAATAAAGAATAAAATAGGGCTGGGGGTGCAGCTGGGAAGTAGAATGCCCCTGAGTTCAATCCCCAGTACCACAAAAAAAAAAAAAGGG
>PVLC010048245.1:0-10798 GCA_004027655.1 Graphiurus murinus
TTGTATCTCTAATGCTTCCCTCTACCCCTGTTTTCAGTTTATTGTTGTTTCTAAAATGTATTTGTCATAAATTACTGTGAGACGTACATAGAGGTCTAGTCTTTTGTATAAAGGAAATATATTTGAATTGTCTTTCTATCATTTCACCATTGCTATCTTTTTTCTTGGTGCATTTAATATAAGCAGAAATATGGGCACTATTTCTCTTCACCTTCCATTTTACACAGCACAGAAGTAATTCAGAGTTGAATATTCTTATTTATTTCACTAAGCATCAATTGGTGAAGCTGTTACAAAGTAATTTAAAAATGTGGATCTCAGATTTAGATTTGTAGTCTAAATATATAGATCCATTCTGTTTATTCATTGTCAACTCCAACTCTTTTCAACAGTAAAGATATGGCTCCTGAGGACAGCCCTAAGGTCTTCATGGAAATCATATTATTCTAAAAACAGATTTTGTCAAATTAAGTTTGAGTGAATTAGAACATAAGGATTATACATTCATTAAAACATGCACATGGGTTAAGAAATGACAGAAAAATGTGTTTGGCGAAACCCATTTGGCAGCTTTCCAAAACCAAAATGTCTAAAAAACAGTATTTAATCATTTTCTAAACCTAAAACATGACCAGATTTTTCAGTACCAACGAATTATATTCCTTGATGAATTTATTTATGGCACAGTTAGTTTTACTAATTATAAATATTCATTTTATACATTTTAATAAAGAAACCCTATATTTCAGGTTTTCTTGCGTTGATCTTTCAATGTACTTTAAACCTCTAAGTGAGAAGAATCAAAAAAGGTGTACGATCTCATGTGACCACTTATTTTGTGCAAAGAATGCCTGTGTGCAGAGGCAAGCCACGATGTGTTCAAACAACTCAGCAATGATCAAATTCCAAATTTAATTGCTATTGTTTATTCTACAATTAATTGACCAAGAAGACCAGGGAGCATTTGGAAAAAGACCTTTGATTATCACTTTAACTTCAGTGAAGTAATCATTGTCTTCTTGATTCTTGGATTCGAGCCATTATTTTCACATTCATGTGAATCAACAGTACCAGTTGCAAATGGGGCTATTAGACCATGTGAGATTAGTTTGATTGAGAAAATTAGGTCTACTTACTGAGTGCTTAATGTGGCTGTGCGAAAACTTGTACAGGTTCCCCAGGGTATTCACTTTGCTTTGACTCTAATGTTGTGATCAAGATTTTCACATTTAGCATATTGATGGAGAATTACTATTTCCCAAAAAGGGTAGAAGTTTTTAGTCCTCCACCCATGCAATTCTTTGCAATGAACACCCAGTCATCTACAAATTATCCTTCATTTCCTATGTTCGATGAGATGACTCTCTTGAGTTTTGTGCTCAGAGGGCAACTTCAATAGCTCTACCCTAGAAAATTGAGGTTTGTGGATATAACCACTCAAACTTTTTAGTGGTATAATCAGAAAACCTTCTTTCATAATAAGAGCAGACTTTGACTGAATATCTACTATATGCAAATGGTATTATATACACTGTCCTCCTAGTAATCCATAGCTAATAGTATCACTATTTTACAGAACAAGTACACTGAAACTAGCTCCTATAGGTTAGTTAGAATGGGGATTCAATCTCCAGAGTGCCAACTCCCATCATCTACCTTTCTCTCTCAATGAGGAAGCCAGTCTGACTGCAGATCTTTCCTCTACCCACATCTTTTTATATCCCTCCTTTCTCCCTGGGAGTCCAGAACTCAGGTAGCCCAGGAGCCTGGCTTATAGCTAGCATAAGCATTATGAAAACAATTGTCCAGGTATATATCTTTGATTCATAATAAACTTAGACTCACAAACAGCAACTCAATTTATCTGCTTCTCCTCACCTTTGCCCCTACCCTAAAGCTCCTCTCTGACCCTGAGCATTGCAACTGTATGTACCTTTAGGGCCACAACCTGCTTTGCCTCCAAGGATTGAGCACAGATCTCTCTACCCCTCCTCAAAGTTACTGGTGCTTTCCCAGAAACAGTCCAAGAACTGGATGTTCTCTTAAGGTAAGCCTCAGTCCCAGCCTCTCCACAGCGAAGCTCAGATCCTCCCTGGCTTCTTCCTCTCACCAATTCACCTACACGTGTGCTGAGGGGCTGAACACAGTGTGGGAGCATGGTGTTCCCATTCTTTCTTGGATCATGGAAGCCATTCTGAAAAACAAAATTAAGCAATTTCGTTTGAAGCTTGGGTTTTATTTCTTAAAGAATATTATAAATGTCAAATCATTCTTTCCGAGCAGGGGCTGTTACTCCCTCGGTTACATTTCTGTGCAATAATGATTCATGTATTTTCATAAAAAAAACTACCAAATTTATTTTTAATTTAAGACTAGTGGATGTGCTGTAACTGTCCTTGGTCCTTAAAATCATAACAGAAGAAAGACACTACTAGGCCCATATAGCCTATCATAAAATGGGCATGGATTACAAAACTATGGGATATAGACACAATGGAATTATACTCAACCATAAAGAAGATCAAAATTATGTCATTTGCAAGGAAATGAATGGAGCTGGAGAACATTATGCTAAATGAGATTACTCAGTCACAAAGAGTGAAAAGTCAGATGTTCTTCCTCATATGTGGAAGCTAGGGAGAAATTGAGACATAGGCGGGACTCCAGACAAAGGAGGAAAAACCTTATTTGAGTGAAGAAGGGGACTTAATGAGAAAGATGGGATGGGGGAAGAGGGAAACACCTCAGTGGTCATGATGTATGTATACAGACTTATCAAAACTATCACCCTGCTGAGCATGGGAAGGAGGGGAGGGGAAAGGAGTAGGATGGGAACTGGGGGAGGACTCAATAAGCACTGTGTGCATGTATGCCTCTATTGCCCTGAACTGTAACAAGATGTATGATTACAATGCACCGATAAAAAATAAAAAATGGGCATCTCCTTGAAGGTAGGGTCTTCCTAAAGCACTAATTTTAGGGCCTTGCATGCACATCAAAAAAAGGAAGTTGAATTGGAAATTCCTCTTCTCCTTTTCTCTCAGGTTATATGTAAAGATATCCAAGTGTTAGTGAATTTAGTCACATAGCAGGATGCCAGATACACATTTACAATATTATAAGTGCTATTTGTATTTATTGATAGTAGCATCCAATTCCATATAGAACTGCTAGGTTTTTTTTTAAAGATATTACAATCATGTTGTAGATGTTTGCCTGGGCATGTGGCCTTATGCAGAACTAAAGCTAGAAAAACCTAATTCCTGTGTCCTTTTAAAATCTTACTAAAAATAATTTGAAAGCTGTAATCTTACAACAATATAGAATAGCAGCTAGATAGCTTAAAGCTGAATCTATGCCTACTACATTTGAGGCCAAATTAGAATCACTTCTGCAGATAGTTCCATAGGAAAAGCTCCACATATTTAGTACTTGCAAGGGCATTCATTTCATTTTATTTACTAATGCTTAAATATCAATGGATGATGTTGGAAAGTATTTATGACATATTATAAATAGCCAAATTTCTCATAGTGTACAAAAAACACCAAATAGTTCAGTTAATTGTATGTTTTAACATAATATGTTTTTTATGAAAATGTAAAATCATTATTTAAGTGGAGTTAAACTGGGTTGACAATTAATCAATAATACCATTATTTTATACATGTAAATAATATTAGGCTTCAAAGAAAAAGCAAATGTGGTACTTCTGCACCAAAGTTCAAGTGTTTGTTATTGAAATGTTCAACTTTGCTTTATCAGTTATGCTTTTGAGCAAAGTGTCACAAACACTTGAAGTCTTATCTCTTCCTCAGCCATACTTGTTCCAACTTTAGTTCTGGATCATGTGACAGCACATACTTTCTTCATCTGCTTGCTAAATTTCTCTGTTTATAAGAAAAAGGAAAATCACTGTGTTGATGCTATGCATCTTTCTGCTTCACATAGATCACTTGAAGTTATAAGATAGAAACATTGTGAGTTGCTCACATGTTCAGGTAGAAAGAAATTTGCTCCCTTCTCCAGAAGTGTGTAAAACCACATAATGTTCTAATAATGATCTCTTTCTAGAAAGAAGGGAACAATATTCTTTGCTTTCACACTTCTTTTCCCTTGGACCCTATTCCTTCAAAGCTTAAAGCTAGTATAAATTAGTTTACATTCAAATGTTTAAGATCACTTTCAACCATTCTAGCAGAATTTCAGTTCTTTTGTAAACTAATTTCTCTCTTCAAAGGACTTATCCAAAGGGTTTGAAAGTACAGTTCAAGCCAAATAATACTCAAAGTTTAAATGGAAGTGACCAGCTTTTTTTTTGCAGGCCAATCAAGAAACAAACCCTTTTTAGAGTCCGGTTTCTAAATTTATATTTGAAAAAAAAATATTTTCACTTTAGAAGTACATTAATTTGGCTGCTTTCTAAACATTGGGCATTTTTGTTTTAAAAGATAGGATGCTGCCTTCCTGTCAACCAACCTAGGGAGTGCCTGGGCTCTTGGTCTACTGGCTCTGCAAATGGGCATGACAGGCTCTCTTAAACAGCTGTTCTCCCTCCCCAGGAGTCCACATAAAAATACAGCCACAGAGATAAACCCCTTCCTCTCCCCATGAATCTCAACAGCATCCCCCTCCCCAGTGGAACATATCCTACTTTATTGAGGAAAGAGAATAAATGGAAGAAGTCCCTCTGACCTTTTTCTCAAAGGCCAACTCTTCCACTCTCATTTTGGATTTTGGATTCCATCCACTCTTACCTTCTCAAATAATTGTTCATGCTACTATTATCCATACTCCCTTGGACCACCGATTCTTCATCTTTACCTAGTCATTTCCATTACAGAATACTACTCCATGGACATGCCCTTTTCAAGGTCATGAGCAATTCCCACACTGCCAGACCCAACAAGAATTGAAACATTAACCCCATCTACCTCTCAGCAGAATCTCCATGACTGAACCTCTTCCCTGCTTTTTAAACATGTTCTTTGCTTTGGTTCCATGGCAACATACCCTTCTTGGTACATTTCCTAAGTTACTTGTTTCTTATACTTTACATATTTTGCAAATGTTTCTTTCAAACAGGTTTCTAAATATTGTTGTTCTTTATTCTAGGTGCTGAGCCCACTTCTCTTCTTTCTCAGTATTTTCCCCCAAGGTGACTTTATCTAGTTCTATAGCTTTAGATGCCATCTCTAGGGTGATAACTCACAAATTTGTATTTCAATCCTAAAGTGTTCCCCACCTACTTGACTGTCTCGTTGATTGTTCCATGGAGATGTTGCACAGACATCTCAGCTGAAGTCAGTCAAACAGAACTCTCAGTTTTCCCAATAAGCTCCCTTTTGCCAAGTTTTCTTGATCTTCGCAAATGGCACCATACTGTTTCATTTTCTTAGAGTCAGAAGCCTTAGAGTCATTCCCGATTCCTTCCACTGTCTTGCCATGCCTTTCACTCCACCCTACCTCCACCCTACGATCCATTAGATCCATTAGCAAGTCCTGTCCATTCTGCCTTTCAAAAATATACCACAGTCGTCTATTCTATGCCTCTCCATGTCAACTCCATCACTGATAGCCAGAATTATTACAGTTAATTATTGAACTTGGCATGTCTTTTTGCTGCTCTTGCTATCACACAATCCTCCTGCTGTTGTCACCTCTTAAAACTAAAAATCAGCTCATTTCAGTCATGCCTATCCCCAAACTCATCAGTGGCTTCTAATAAGTTCCTGGACCCATTTCTGCAGAATCACTTCATGTGCCACCCTTGCCTACACTGACATCAGTCTCATAAGTCTTTCCAGGGAAACTTGAACAGATTGAGACGGGAGTCTAGGTATAAATGGCACCCCAAAGGAGCTTGTCTATAGTCTTTAGTTCAGCTAACTGTTTATGTCTTTCCTAGCATTGATCACGATTTCAGATAACTTTTAAAATTTTACTTTCTTCATGGCACTATAAGGCATCAGTCATGGCCATTTCTACCTCTTATAATCCTCCTCTTCATGTACTACCTGTCTTGAATAAATGCCTAGAAAATATACACTGAGTAACTGAATGCAGTGCAGGGTATTTGTAACAACAGGAATTTTCCCACGCTACACATATGATATTGGGCTGCTAATTGGGCTTCTAAATATAGAGCAAATAAATTGTGTAAAATAAGCCATGTGAGAAAATGAATATTTCTTGGAGAACATGAACTTTGTATTCATTTTGTTTCTGAGTTCCAATTTATGAATCTAGGGCTGCAGTAATGTAGGTTTCTTTGTGATTAATTATTTACAGGGCATTGAAATAGTCTGTGCCAAAAAGTAGATCCTGCTTCAAATAGCTTTCATTATCTGAAGGCACTACCAGACACAATTCACAAAATCTACATGCAGATTATTACAGGTTTACTAAAATTATATTAATTACAGTAGCTCTCACACAACATGAGGAAAGGAAACACTAGTTGAAGGAGTTTGTAAATGATTAAAGGGGCAGCTGTTTCAAAATTCAGGTGCTAAAGTGAAAATGCATTGAACCCTTTTATAAAAGGATTCTGTTAATTATAATATTCTGGTCCTGATTTTATAACTGACTTCATGTTTTAGATTTTATTTATCTCAGGGTTGATCATATTTATCTTAGCTTCCACATTATTTTCTTAGACAATTAAAGGGTATTTTTGTAATCTCATGGTGGAAAAGAGGAATTAATAACAAACTATACAGAAGTATTTGAATTTATCTCAGACAATAAGGAGAAGATTATATACATAGAAAAGAAGATAATTAACTTCTGAAAGTCAAGAAAAAGTCAAAGCTTTTTTCAACTGTACAATTCTTTTTCCCAGTGAACACTGAATTGTAGTATGTCATGTATACACATATAGAGTATCCATATCTGTGTATGAGTATGTGTGTGCATACACACACACACACACACACACACACACACACACACACACCTCCTTCTGTAAAAAAGACTTGGTTGACAAATGAATAGGAGGCTGGAATCCTGATCTCTGAGGTTCTCTTTATAGTTATTGCAGCCTTGGATGCATCACCCTGGTCTTTATTAACCTAGGGATAATTAAGCCTCTATGTTGTAAGTTACCCATGATATGTATAGAATTAACTTCTCTCCTATGCGTTTAGTGCAATATCAGTTAGGTACCATTCCAAGAGAATTGAGAAATAGTCATTCAATTGATACATTTTGTGTTCTGTGGTTCATATGAGAAAAAGCTAGAAAGCTATGAGTAATTTGAAAACCACTGGTATAAGTAGGGAAAAAAAGGATAGCTATTTTGTTATATAGAATAGTTTTGTCAAGATAAAAAGTTCTGTCTTTCTCTTTGAATTCCCCTAAACACTCTGCTCTAGGCAGTCATTGCCAATTAATCAGAATTAAAACAAAAAATGAAGCCAAACTGCCATCCAGATGTGGGAGATATTAAGAGTGATTGGAAAGGTGGGTGGAGAACAAAGATAATATAATCTAAACACCACTCTGATGAATTTCCCACTTTCTCTACATTAAAATTAGAAGTAGAAACAAATATACTTGAAAGTATCAGGCAAACCATATCACAGTATCATGGATGGCATTACTAGTTATTACATATTACCTAAATTACATTTTACATATTAATTCTTTGGGTTATTTGAGATGTTGCTATTCTGTATTTCTTGAAAATGGTCATATAATTTGGCAGAGCATAAAGGAAGAAAGAAACTAAAGGAAGCAAAGTTGTATACCTGTTTATAATGAAAATAAAAATTTTTGTTAGTGACTAAGAAAAGGAGAAAATTAAACATTTTTAAAATATGAACTGAGACAGGAGAGTTGCAGGTCAAAGCCAGCCTCAGAAACTTATTGAGACTATTTCCAAATAAAAAATAAAATGGGGCTAGGGTATAGCTCGGAGGTAGAATGCCTGTGGGTTCAATCCTTAGCACACACACACAAAAAAATATGAAGATAATGGTAACCTTTGAAAAGAGAGATCAAATTAAAATATGCCCTATGAAGTAGCTGATTCTTTTGTGTGTTTGCAGACAGTATAGATCCTATGATATCCCAAACATACACAGTAGCAGCTCAATAAAGAGCCTGTAGAGAAAAGGAGCAGCTGTGTCCTCTGCCCCCTAGCCCTTTTTCCTCTCCAGGTGAAGTTATATCTTGCTAATGTTCCTGTTGATGCATTCCCTTCCAGACTCTGGAGATAGATAGGAGCATGAGGTGAGAATCCTGTAAGTTTAATATCAAACAATCCTGTCCTCTCATATTGTACCCATGCTTGCTCTAGGAATATCCAGACTTCTTCCTCTATAACTTTATTTACTAAATTAGCTCCAATTTTGCTTTTTCCTGTGTCTGAATTCCTGCTTGAGTTGTCTGTCCTGAACCCCAAATTTGTTTGTTTTGCTCACTTTTTAGGATCTGGCTAGTATCTTGATTCTTGTGTCCCATCCAAGTTTAAATCTCAGATCCTATAATTGAGTCCTCATCACATATTGTCACACACCTGAAACTGATGGTTCCCTTGTTGGGAATGATGATGATGATGATGATGATGATGATGATGATGATGAAAATAAGGCCATGTAGTAAAAGGTGTGTGTGTGTGTGTGTGTGTGTGTGTGTGTGTGTGTGTGTGTGTGTAGTATTGGGGATTGAACACCAGGCGTGTTCTACCTTTGAACTATACCTCAACTCTTTTTAATTTTGAAACTGGGTCTTGCTAAGTTGCTGAGTGTCTCACTAAGCTGTTAAGGCTAGCCTCAAACCGGTGATCCTCCTGTCTCAGTATCTCAAGTGCTGGAATTATAGGCATGCACTCAGATGTAAAAAAAAAAAAAAGTTTTACATGTGACTGTCACATACATCATATCTAATCACATCAACTCCTTAAGTTAACTATACTTGTTTACATTTTATGGACAAAGAACTAATCTAAGAAAGACTAGATAAGTTGCCCAAGGTCTGCTGCTAGGAGGTGGTAGAGCTAAACTAAAACCCAAAACTGTTGATCTTTAAGTCTTCTGCTCTTCATAACATAACACACAGGAACTCTCTGGATTCTGCTCCTCCCCCTAGTGCATCTACCATCATTCATTCATGTATCTGTCTTTTGAACAAATATTTGCTGAGCAACTATGATGAGCCAGGCAGTATGCTATATATGGGGTTACAAACACAGTATATAAATTAATCATAATTATTGGCTTTACAGATCTCCAAGAACACTATGAAACTCTAATAACAAGGGTTAGGAACTTTTAGTCTAGATGAGACACTATAAGAAGATTTTTAGACAGGAATTTGTGTTTTAAGAATACGATTTTCAGTGGGAAGGATGTATTAGATTGTGTGTATGAAGAAGTAAAGGACAATTAATTAATTAATAACCTCAGAAGCAGCAATGGAGGAAACCCAGGTAATATTAGGCACAAACAAAAAGGAAGCTGATCAACACTTAGCTGCCTGACAGGATCCTCTGACTGGTTGACTGTGGGGGCTGAAGGAGACAGAAGCATCAAGAATAGTTTTGAGCCAGGTGTGGTGGTGCACGCTTGTAATCCCAGTACTTGGGAGGCTGAAACAGGAGGATCTGTGTTCGCGGCCAGCCTCAGCTACTTAGCGAGGCCCTCTGCAACTTAGTTGGACCCTGTCTCAAAATAAAGAATGCAAAAATAGGACTGGGAGTGTAGCTCGGAGGTAGAATGCTCCTAGGTTCCATCCCCAGTACTACAAAAAAAAAAAAAAAAAAGAATAGTTTTACTATCTCTAGATTAGGCATCCTATATTGAAAAGAGCACAGATAGAGTGTTAGAAAAAAAAAAGTTTTGTAAGGGAATATATAGTTTAGCTTTGAATTTATTGTATTTGACACATGTATAGGAAACCAGATAAATTTGAGTGAATTCCTGGGAGTTTCAGTTGGGAGCTCAGGAATACAAAAAGTGTTGAACATAGAAGCCTTAGAGTTATTTGGGAACAAATGACAGCTGGAGCATTGGGAAGAGTGATGTGATCAATTGAGGAAAGAAGGTAGACAAAGAAGGACAGAATGAACATGAGCGTTGAAGTTATATGTAATGGATAAGTGAAAGAAGTTGCATTTGCAAAATACACTGTTGTATGCGACACACACACACACACACACACACACACACAGGTTCACAATCCTTTTTTCACTCCTCCATATTGCTATGTCCCATACAATGTAACCTTTAAACTCCCATCAAAGAGTAGCATCTATTTCTCACCACTGCTGAGTTAAGCACAGCCCAGATTACTAACTTGAAGAATTGTGAGCTAAATAAGTTGTTGTTTTAAGCCACTGACTTTTAGGAGAGCATGTAATGTGATAAAAGATAACCAACTCAGAGATCAAGATAAGAAGGAAAGCCAGCACAAATTAGGGTTGATGGATTATAAGGGGGAGAACGATAAAAAGAAGAGGGTGATGGACAATAAGAGATATTGCAAATACATCTAGCAGAAAATTGAGAAGAGTCTATTTCATTTGGCAATAAGCAGGACTCCACCGATTTCTGAAAGAGCAGTTTCACATAAAGGGGTGGGAGAGGCAGACTAATGGCAAGAGGGATGGTGGTGGAGGGTGAGTGAAAGCTTCCTGTTCCAAGCAATTGAAAAAATGTTCCCTGCCCTGGGAGAGGGGATCAGATGCAAGGAAGTAACTTTTTTTTCAACACCATGATCCTTCCTGTCTTCAGCTATAAAATAAGGAGGTTGGGCTTGATGATGGTGGAAAATGCTTCCTCTTCTTTTTTTTTTT
>PVLC010048246.1:0-10805 GCA_004027655.1 Graphiurus murinus
TTCGGGCGGGGCCGCGCTCGGGGGCGCTCGGGCGCTGGGCGGCGCGGCCTCAGCTGGGCTCGGCTCAGCTCGGCTCGGCTCGGCTCGGGCTGCAGCTCCGGTGGGGGTGGGCGGCTAGTATGACAGCGGCGGTGGCCGCGGCTGCGGCGCGGGGCTGAGCGAGCGGCTAGCGAGCGGCAGGGGGGGGAAGAGGAGGAAGTGGAGCGGCGGCCCGGAGCTCCCAAGTCAGCTCCCGCCGCGCCGAAGTCCGCCGGGTTTTGCTGAGCGAGCCTCGTCGGGACCTGGGAAGACTTCCTCGCGGGACTCCAACGCGCCTGCCCTGCCCTGCCGGTCCCAGCCCCGGGTTCTGCTCCAGGACGCTCCCAGCCCCGCGGTCCGGAGCGGGCTGCCGGGACGCACGAGCCCAGCTCTGACCCGGTGCGCCGGGGCGGGACACCTCTGGCCCCACCACCCAGGTCCATCGTTGTGGGTTCGTTCCCACCCTTATCATCAGCGTGCCGGAGCCCCCAGCCCTCCGCCTCCGGATTAGCGCAAGGTGGCCCCAGCCTGGGACCTGAGTGCAAAGGAGCCCGGACGTCCCCAGCCTCCGGCTCCCCGAGTACAGAACCTCCAGCTGCTTCCGACCGGCTGCTTTGGACTTGGAACCGTGCGAGCGCCCGGGAAGCCCGGCCCTGTCCAGCGGGACCCCCCTTCCTCCCTCGCGGTGAGGGGGTCCCAGTCAGGCTGAATCACCAAGCTGGTACTGAGAGCGGTAGCTGCCACCTTCCTTCCGCCCCAGGGGGACTCAGCGCCAGCCCTAAAGAGAACACAGGGGCTGCTTCTGCCCGGCGGCGGGCGAGAGCCCAGGCTGCAGGTGAGAGAGCCCCGGATGCAGAGCGGGAGCGGTCCCGACCCTCGCTCGCAGGACAGGAGCCCGCTGACGGTGTGGAGGGGACACAGGCAGAGGCTGGGACTGGCTGGGAGAGGGCGCGGGAAGGGAGAAAATGAGCACTTATTTAGCTCCCATTGTGTGCAGGTCCGTGCCCCACCCTTGCACAAATGGTCCCTCATTTGAGGCTCGCGGCTACCCCGTGAGATAGAAGATGTTGTGTATTGGTAGGAGTGCTGACAGATGGGGAAACTGAGGCTCAACAGGGCTGAGGGACCCTGCTCTCTTCACTGCTGGGAATGAGACTGGGGTGGAGGAAGAAGGGAAAGAAAGAGCAAAGGGGGGGGGAGGAAAGGAAGTGGGTAACTGGCAAGCTGGAGGGGGCAAGGCAGGTCACTGGAGCATCCCAGCACTGATCTTGAAGCTAAGGAGGTGGCTTCTCCTTGCCACCCACTCCTTGGGCATGTCACCTCCCATGAAAGGTGACCCAGAGTTGAGGGCAGAGGTGGGAAGCTTCCCAGTTCCAAATCTTCTCTCCTAGGGCCCAGGATAGGGGAGCAACTGCTCCCCACTCCTTTGTGCCTGACTCCATGGTGTACAGGACATGCTGGAGTGCCTGGGATTCTGCTTATCTGTTGAGTGACTCACTCTGATGGTCCCCAGGTCTGAGCCCTGCAGAAGCTGGAGGAAATGTGGCCCCTGGACACTCACCCAGCTCACCTCCATCACACTACTAATGGGCACACTGAGGACCCCTGGGGGGAAATTGCCCCAGGTCCTAAAGCCAGTGAGAGGTTGAGGCAGAGGTCCACTTGAGAAAGCCTTCCCAAACATCCTCCAGGCTGTTCATTCCCCTCCCCAGTTTGCATCTTCTGGGTGCATGGCTGGGGTTTTCCCCAGCCCCGATGTGAGGTTGGAGTGACTATGTATGAGGCTGTTGTGTGGTTGTTGGGGCCTGAGATATGCCAGCAGCTTTATAGCCTTTGGCCCAGATTGAAGGCCTGACCTCAGTCTCTCTTGGGCAGGGAAACCTGTGAGACACCTCTGGCTCAGGAGGAGAGGGCTTGCTCAGGGTCTTAAGGCTGGAGCTACCAGGGCTGAGGGCACAGTCCCAGGTGTCAGCAGGGACTACTGCTGCTCTCCGAGGCCCTTCAACGAGAAGGTTATGAAAGAGCCCTGACATGGACTCTGGGTTCTTATTCTGGTTAGGGTGGGTTCTTATTCTTGGTCTGGGCCCTGTGGCCTTGACTGGAACTAGTTAACCCCTGCTGTGCCCACCTCCCTGAAGTCAAGAGGAAACCACTTTGGAAAGTCCCTGGGAGGTAGAGTGAATAGTGGAAGCTTGTCTCTGGTGTTAGAGGGGTTGGGGGGAACCCAGAAGGTGACTAAAGGGCTTGGGATTCCCCCTCCCCACCCACCTCCGTCTGAGGATTCAAGTTCTCATAATAATCCTTGCATCTAAACAAGGCTCTTCTTTGATGAAATAATTTCACACCTGTGATCTCATTCCATGGTATGGTGGAAAGAGCCTGGAACCAGGAGGGAGGTAGAGCAGGGGTGGGGAGACTCCTGGTACCTCTCAGATGTCTCACTGTAAAGCCGGGTCAAGGTAGGCTGTGTGTTACCTGCTCAGGTAATGAGGCAATCCATTAGCCACTATGGAGTGCTAAGGAGTTTGCTGTGTTTATCAAGAATAGACCTGTTATTAATGGTTACCTTGTAGGGGAAATGGGCTCAGAAGCGTGAAACCACTTGCCTGAGGTTTGCTTCAGGAACTGTTCGAGCCCCAGCTGCCTACCAAGTAGCCTGGAAGTTACCCAGATGGGCTAAGTGGCTGCCCAGAACCTAAGTGGCTGGTAAGGGCAGACACTGGTGAGAGAGACAGCCCAGGCGGCGGAAGGGGCTTTGCCTCCTGCGCACTGGCCAAATCACTTTACACCCTGAGCCCCAGCTGCTTCTCTGTAAAAGTAGACAGCCTCTTTTACCAGGTCATTGTGGGGACTAAATGAGATACACTTATCCAGCGCCTGGCCAGATATCTATTTCCTTCCCTGTGAAGAAAAGGAAGCTTGCATTTTGACTAGGAAGCCTGAGAAAACTCTCAATCATGGCTCAGATTAGGACACAGGCTACTGTTGAAGGCTCAGAGACCTGAGTTTGCTCAGCTCAGGCTCCTGTATGGGTCAGACTCCCCTGTCATCTCCCCTAGTCTCAGAGTCTTCTAGAATCTGCTTGGGGACACTGGCAAGGGGCTCTGGGTTCTGATGACATCCTCCCACTGTAGCTTCCTGTGGGGTGCGGGAGGGGGGAGCTGGTGTCCATTCTCTCCCCCCATTGTCTGGCCTCCATAGGCACAAGGCACAGTGAATAATTTATTGCTCCCCTCCGTGGGAGGCAGGCTCAGGGAAATAGCTTTGTGTTCAGCTGAGCTTCTGCACCCCTCCAGAAGAGGCAAGTGACTCCTGTCTGGGCCCTTAGTTTTGGATATGGAGTGACTCTGATAGGGGAATGGAGTGGGATAGGACAGGAAGAGAGTGACCTATTATTAACTCAGCTTTCTCTGTCAGGGGCCAGATGCAGCCACAGGCAACAATAGAAGCCACGCTATCTGAGCCAGGATCAAACTGTGGGCCTCTGATCCCAAAGAAGTGTGGAAGGGGGAGGAGAGGGAGGATGGAGCAAGTGGCAGGGGAGGCCCTTAGGGACTAGATAACAGCAGGCTTCGTGGAGAAGGTATGTGTCTGGGTTGGAGCTAGAGACAACTTGCTGGAGAAAATAGGGGTCCTGTTTATCAAGGTTGAGTCCTAGCTTGTCACCTATTTACTGATAGTCAATGGGAAGGACACCTAGTCCTGCCAGGCCTTTTTTCCCCCTCTATAAAATGAGCAGAGTGATACTCACTTCTCAGGATTGTTATAGGTGACCATGAGGTCACACATGTGAAACACAGGGTGTGAAATGGACTTGGTAAAGGGCACTTCCCTGTGAACATGCACCATGGGGAGAGGGGATGGTGTGGTAGGCAGAGGGGTAGGGAGGATGGGATGCTGGGCTTGTGGGGCTAGCGAGGGGTGAGTGAGCAGGTGGGAGGGGACCTTGAGTGTTGCATAGAAGTCACCCTTCAAAAGCAACCTGGGGTCCCCATTTAGAACCCCTCTGTGGCTCCTTATGCTTCCTCTGTGAGATCTAGACCAAGCCCCCAGCTGGTGCTCAAGTTCTTGCTCACCAGAGCCGCTGCATGGACCTCTAGCTCAGTGTTCACTATTGTCTCTGGCATACGTACCCTGTGACACTCTGTGGCCCTGTCACTGCCCCTTTGCTCGTGGGGTACCTTCCATTAGAACTGCCATCCCCGCCTCTTCTCTGATCACCTCCCCATCTGTCCAGGCCCAGCGCAGGTCATAAATTCTCGCAGAACATTCCTGGATTGGCCAACCCTCTGGGCGTGCCACCTCTGAGTCCTTAATGCTTTACAGTAATAAATAATATCTACCATCATCGCATTAAAAATGTTATGTAAAATGTATCCACACATTCATTTATTTATTTATTTTTGCGGTACTGGGGATTGAACTCAGGGGCATTCTACCTCTGAGCTATACCCCCAGCCCTATTTTTTTTTTTTTATTCTTTATTTTGAAACAGGGTCTCAGTAAGTTGCAGAGGGCCTCGCTAAGTAGCTGAGGCTGGCCGAGAACCCGGATCCTCAGTTCTCAGCCTCCCAAATGCTGGGATTACAAGCGTGCGCCACCACGCCCAGCTGTATCCACACATTTAATAATACTATAATGATGATATTAACAATAGCTAACACCCTCAAACACTTATGAGCAAGGCAATGTGCTGAGACTTTACAGACACCCTCATGCACAGTAGTAGCTCTGGGAGGTGGCTACTGTCATGTTCCAGAGACTGGGCCTCAGAGAAGTGCAAGGTCCCACAGCTCGACCTGGGAGCAGGTAGTCAGGCCCCACATTTGTTTGAACTGGAAATCAGTGCTTCTATCTGTCACCGAACAGCCAGCTTTTAGATGTGCTCTCTCCTCAACTCCACCCAGTACCTCGAAAGCATTCTTTGCATGTAAAGAACCTGGACATGTGCCTTCTCAAGGCTAAGGAAGGGCAGTGCTGAGCACAGGGCCTGGGAAGGAACGCTTGGCCTGCGCTCTACACTGGCTGGCTGCGTGACCTGCGATGAATCAGCCCCTCTGTGTGGTGCCATTTGCCATGGGTACTGTGATTGGGGCAGCATCTGAGTGCCTTGCCTCTCTAGCTTTCTGCAGTGTCCTTTGTGACCCTGCAGGAGGAGGGGGAGACTCCGGCACAGGGATAGAGGATGTGGTGTGATAGGCAGCTGTGATTTTTGGCCTGGCCACTGTCTGGGTCAGAGGAACTGTGGTCACCCAAAGGAGGGTGGTGGCCAGGGCCGCAAGCAGCATGGTCATTAAGAGCCAGTGATTGGGAGTCAGCCGCGCCAGGCCAGGTTGGCAAGACTAGAAGCAGGCTGGCCTGGTCACAGTAGGGTCATTGGCGGGACAGCTGGCTTCTGCTCCCATTGCTGCCTCCAGGATGGTAGCAAGCACACACTGGGCACCAGAGCTCTGTGGTCCATGGCTTGCTGGGGGAGAGGTCAGTGAGGTCCTGCAGGCCTGAAGATGCTGCCTCCTAGAAGACTCCAGGACTCCTCCCGAGCAGGTGAACCCAACCCTCCTCTGTTCACGGACTGCTCTGTGGGTGGGGCTCGTGGCAATCTGATCCCCTTGCCAGCCTGCCAGAACCAGGCTCTCTGCCTCCCCTGTCCATCTCTCCCTCCAAATGCCTAGTAGTGTGCCTGGCACAAGGTAGCAACCCCCAGGTCAGGGGAGGCAGTACAAGCTGCCCTGGGGACAAGTTGCTCAACTTGGCACCTGTTTTCTTACCTGTAAAATGGGGTTGATAATAACAGTGTTGGCTTAATGAGAGGAAAAGAGAGGGACACCTATCCAGGCCTGGCACCTAGGTAGGCACTCAATCAGCGTCCCCCTGCCCGTGGCCTCATGAACTAGTGACTCAGGGAGACGCTAACTAAAGAGTCCAGTGAGTGAAGCCAGGAGGGAGGGCGTGGCAGGTGGCAGGGAGGACTTCCCTTAAGAGGGCTGCCCTGTGTCCCTTGGGTCTTGGAGAGATGCAGTTCCCAGCGCCTTCCCAGAGAGCAGCAGTGTGAGCAGGCCGCTGGGCTAGGTTCAGGGGAGGGAGCAGGGCTGGGATGTCTGGGGACCTGAGCGTTTCTTTTCAGGTCTTAGCAGCAGAAAACTGTTGGGAGAAACCATTTGGGATCCAGAGAGCAGATGCTGAGCAGGGAGTGAGGCCTTTCTTAAAGGGAGGTGCCATTTGGCTGGCCCTCTCCCTGCACGTACGTCCAGCCACAGTGTAGTATGATAGGAGATTCTGGCCTGTGAGGGAAACAGACTTTAAACAGATGAACAGGCAGATCCAAAACTTCCAAATTGTGACTAGTGCGCTCCAGAGGCAGGGCTGGTCCCACTCAGAGCTGTGCCTGATGGCAAAGGTGGCCTCAAGTGGCTTTGGCAAGTGAATTCACCTCTCTGCGCCTCAGTTATGACATCTGTAAAATGGGGCTAATCACAGACCCTACTTCACAGGGTTATGGTGAGGATTAAATGGATCACACATGTAAAGCACTCAAGAAGGCGCAGCACGTAATGAGCACTGGGCGAATGTTAGCCATTGTTACCTGTCTCCAGCACCTAGCAAGGAGCTGAGAGAGAACAGGTGCTCTGGAAGAGCATTGGAATGGATCCCAGGAAGTGGGCAGCTGCTCTGTGGAATGAATGAATGAACGAACAGCCCGGTGGGGAGGTAGGACACGGAATCAATGACAACACAGAGTGTAGCATGGCAGGCTAAATGCTGGGCTACCCAGCACTGTGTGGGAGGGAGTCAGGGCAGGCTTCCCGGAGGTGGTGCTCCCTCACTGCTGCGAGGTCTGCATGTGAATGAGGTTCCTCTCCGAGGGCAGCAGGCTGAGAGGGGGGATCAGAGAGTCCCAGGACTGCTGGACTCTGTAGACCGTCCCCCTACCACGCCACCACTCTCGGAATATCTGTGACTTTCTGCTCTGAGGGTGCAAGGGAGGGTAAAAGGCCGGTGGGGAGGCAGCGTGGGCCGCTGGCCCAAGGGCCCAGCTCTTCCCAGATTGGGGACTGAATCTCCCATAGCATTTGAGGCCTTTTATCTCCTTGCTCCCAAGGCATGCCATTAAGTCCAGGGGTCTCCAGCATTCATCCTGCAGCTGTTTGGCTTTTGAACAAGTGGACTCTTAGAAAACAATCCCATGAGGAATTCATCTCACCCTCCCACCCAAGAGGCTCAAAGAGAAAGCTCTCTCCCACCAGCAAGGGAGCCAGGATCCCCCAAGTATCTTAACAATGCTCACCCAGAAGCACCTGAGGTCAGGGTTCCCTCATGCTGCCTGTATTGTGGCTGGCTGTGGGGCCTCGAGGACACCCTTGTATTTCCTGAATTCTGTCCCTCTATAAAATGGGGTCAGGGAAATAAGTCCTTTCCTACCTTAAAGGTGTCAGGTGGGGGTTCCTGAGGCAGGAGGGGATACAGGGGGCAGGCCCATGGGTTTGTTGTTTTTGCTTTTCTTTTTTCTTTCTTTTTTTTTCTAGTACTGGGGGTTGAGTCCAGGGGTACTCTACCACTGAGCTACATCCCTAGCTCTGTGTATGTTTGTGTTACTGGGGATTGAACCCAGAGGCATTCTACTGCCAAGCTATACCCCCAACCTCCTTTTTCTCCTCCTCCTCCCCCCTCCCCCCTTTTCCCCCTGCTTATTATTATTATTATTATTATCATTATCATTATCATTATTATTATTTTTTGGTACTAGGGATTGAATTTAGGGGCGTTCTACCCCCGAGCTATAACCCCAGCCCTATTTTTTATTCTTTATTTTGAAACCGAGTCTCACTAAGTTGCGGAGGGCCTCACTAGGTAGCTGAGGCTGGCCGGGAACCCAGATCCTCTGGTCTCAGCCTCTCAAATGCTGGGATTATAAGCGTGTGCCACCACGCCCAGCCATTATTATTATTTTGAAACAGGTTCTTGCTAAGTTGCTGAGGTGATCCTCCTATTTCAGTCTCCCAAGTACTAGGATTATAGGCATGCACCACCATGCTCAGCTCTTGCTAAGTTGTCCAGGCTGGCTTTGAACTTGTGATCCTCCTGTCTCAGCCTTCTGTGTAGCTACAGTTACAGGTGTATACCATTGTGCCCAGCTGGCAAGCTTTAAAAAAATCCTGCCTGGGCCTCATCCACCATCTCTGGGACCAGACCTAGGTGTTTGTTGTTGGAGCTTTGCAGAGAATTTCAGAGCAACCAAGTTTGGGAGCCACTCGGCTGCCCTCTGCAGCTGCCTCCTACAGCATCCCAAGACAGGGCTTGGGGCTGCTCCCTCCTCAGGAGTGCTGCCTTCCCTGAGACCTCCCTGCCTGAGAAGTGAGGAGGGTGGGAAGACTTTGCAATCTGATGAATCTGGGCTCCTGCAGTCGTCTGCTCCCTGGGTGTCTTCTTTGAACCTCAGTGTCCTCCTCTATAAAAATGGGACTAGCAGTAATCTCTGTCTGAAATGAGGTCACACATGGATAGCACAGTGCTGGACACGTCATCCATGTGCAATGAAAGATCACAAGCAGTGGCAGAGCCAGACTGGACTCAGACCCTGGACTTGCTGCCTCAGCTACCTGAGCCGGGAGTTTCTGAGATTAGAACTGGGTGGGGAAAGGAATCAACACCTCTTCTGAGGGCCCTTCCCACTGTCTCCTTTCTCTCTAAGGGATAAGACAAGGCAGCAAGCATTTTGTTTTGCTTGGTTTTGTTTTAGTGGTCAGAGTATCAGGCTCTCTAACAATGAAAGCTTGTGTGAATCTGCTTGCTTTTCCAACCCGGACACCCAACTGCACTGCCCTCTTGGGGCCCTGCCCCACCTGGGGGAACTGAAGAATGTCAGAAGATTTTTTTTTTGTTCTCAACTAAAGGAGGGCATCCAGAGATGCTGGTGGCTCCTGTGTAAGCTCTCCCACTAGCAGACCCCACAGAAGCCATCCTCGATTGTGAGCCATTTTCACACAGAGATCTCAGTGCAGTGCAAACCCAGTGGGTTTAGTTTTTTTTTTTTTTTTTTTCGGTACTAGGGATTGAACTTAGGGGCATTCTACCTCCGAGATACATCCCCAGCCCTATTTTTTATTCTTTATTTTGAAACCGGGTCTTGCTAAGTTGTGGAGTGCCTCACTAAGTAGCTGAGGCTGGCCTCGAACCCGGATCCTCCGGTCTCAGCCTCCCAAATGCTGGGATTACAAGCATGCGCCACCACGCCCGGCTCAACCCAGTGAGCTTAAAGGCAGAAAAGTTTGTGTTTGCATCCTGGCTGTCACTTGTTGGCAGGATGACCCTGAGCGAGTCATTCTGTTTCAGAGTACCAGTGTCCTCTCCTATAAAACGCATAACTAGGATGTACTGCCTCGGGTTATCTGAGAAGCCAGTGAGGTTCTTAAAGTGGAAACATTGTGCCTGCTGTGTAGTCAGCCTCAAAACCAGCAGGGACTGTCCTTGCTTGGTGGGCCCTCCTTTGTTGGCCAGTTCTGGCTCCGAGGCAGGTCTCAGGTTCTCAGTGAAGCCCAGGCTGAGGTAGGGAGGCCTGCACTCGTGCATCCCTTCAGACTCCTGCTCTTTGCTAATTTGTTCCATGCACATGCAGAGGAGGCTCTGAGGGCTGCCTGGGGGAAGACTGTGAACAGGGTCAGTGGTGGCAGGGCTTCATACCCTGCTCCAGCCCAGCCAGAGAGGATGCATCAGCTCAGGGGCCTGGGGGTCACACACTCAAAAAGGAAAGTGCACCTCCAGGGGCTAGCAGCAGCCAGGAGTGTCACTTCTAGGGGGCTGAAGGTACAAGGCAGGGGTAATCAGCTGCAGGAACAAGGGACATGGCCTTCTGTAGAGGGACCCGCTTGGCCCTGAAGACCTAGCAGGGGAATAAACCACCACCATCTTTCCCTCTCTTTCAGTCCCCCTTTCTTACTTCCTATTGGCCCTCCTAGAAGCAGCACAGAGCCCAGTGCAGCCTGCAGAGGTCCGGTTCTGGGGCCTAGGCAGGGCGGAGGGGCTAGAGAGATGCTCAGTGCATTCCTTACCCCATCGGTTGAAAGCTATGGAGTCATGGACACCCCTTCCTTAGGAAGCAGTTTAAGGATCACCTGTTACAAATGGGGTCACAGCTCCCATCCCCAAGAAGAATAATGGCATTCCAAGTGCCACAGTTCTCCCAGGAAGAGAAATTCTGAAGGTACCCATCTCTCCCTCTTTGCCTCCTTTCCCAGATCAGGTGGCTTTCCCAGATCAGGTGGCCTCGCCTGGGCAAAGGACACAGGTAGGCTGCTGTCAGCTGCTCTCCGGTGCACAGAGACCGCCATGGCTCACCCAGCCCAGCGCTGGCCCCACAGCAGTCAGTAGACAGTCTGTAGAAGTGGACCCACCTTGTCCTTTGACCCCCAGAATGGGCCATTCCATGCCATCCTGAGCTCAGGGGACGTCCAGGAACCTGTGAAGGCCAGTGAGAGGGCTATGCAGCTGGCAGGCCTGAGACAGACTCTGCAGGGCCCTGGGATGGGGAGTGGGTGTCAGGTGTGGGGAGAGCATGGGGCTCACATGAGGCCCCTAAGCAGGGAGCAGGTGGCATACCTGCTCTGAGCCTGGACCTCAGAGAAAGCACCATCAGAGGACGGGACAGGAGATGTGCCTGGGCGCTTTGCATGGAAAGCACCTGGAGGCCCCTTGGGAGTGGTGTCCATGGGGCACAGCCAGGCAGCCTAGAACACAGAGCCCTTTGTAACCAGCCACCAGCAAGCTCCTGGCATCCCCTGTAGCTCACCCCC
>PVLC010048247.1:0-10812 GCA_004027655.1 Graphiurus murinus
TCTGAGCTCTACCCCCAGCCCTACTTTATTTTTTATTTTGAAAACAGGGTCTTGCTAAGTTGCTGAGGCTGGTCTCAAACCTGTGGTCCTCCTGTCTCAGCCTCCCAAGGACTGGGATTACAGGTATGTGCCACCATGCCTAGCTAACAAAGATGCTTTTTGATGCATCTTTGAGGGGCAAAGAGGGGCAATTGCTGAGGACCTAGGCTCCTTGTGTGAGCCTGGGAGAGGGGTTGGAAATGGGAGCTGTGGTCTAGAGAATTCTCAGAGTTGCTGTCAACCTCGATCCATGACAGGACCAGTGAGGACAGGTGAGGGCCGGAGGGGAGGTCGCTGGGGATGCCAGGAAAGGTGAGCAGGCCCTAGCACAGGGAAGGAGTGGTACTAGAGGACAATGAAAAAATGGGTCATTTCCCAGTTTACCTGGAGGCTCCCAGCCCATTTCCTACACCTCCTTCAGGCAGGAGCCTCTGCTTTCAAAAGCTCAGCTGAGCCTCAGTCACATTGCTCAGTCCCTCCCCTTCCCTGTTTAAGGATGCTCCAGTCTGACCTCATGTTTAGGTTTTTGAGTCTTGCATCTCTGCAGCAAGGAGAGAGGATGGGGATGAGAGAGGCAGGACTGAAGGAAAAGAAAGGGAATGAGAATGAGGGAGAAGAAGAGAGAGAAACAAAATTAGAAATGGGAAAGAAAATGAGCAACAAGCAGGGCATGGTGGTGCATGCTTGTAATCCCAGTACTTGAGAGGCTGAGACCAGAGGATCTGGGTTCACAGCCAGCCGCAGCTACTTAGTGAGGCTCTCCACAACTTAGTGAGATCCTGTTTCAAAATAAAGAATAAAAAATAGGGCTGGGGGTGTAGCTCGGAGGTAGAATGTCCCTGGGTTCAATCCCTGGTACTATAAAAAAAAAGGAAAGAAAGAAAAAAAGAGCAACAAACACATGCACAGAAAGAGAGAGATACAGAGATGGACAAAGGGAAAGAACAGACAAGGAAGTGAATTGCTTCCAGGGTGTAAGAAACTCAGAGGCACCCACTTTAAAGAACTTTGGGGCCACAGGTGGGCCTCTGGATGTTTAATAGCATCCAGCCTCCTGGCCACAGGTGGGCCTCTTACCTAACTCCCATTAGAGCTCCTTGCCTCTGGAAACCAGTATGATTAATGGGCCCCTCTGGGCTCCCAGCCAGACGGCCATCCCCATCCACCACATATGAGCTGACCCTGAGTTGCCCTCCTTCGTGCACATGGTCCAGCAGGTGGATCTGAATTTCTAATGACTACAGGCACCTGTGTTTCCCTGAAGTTCTTGCCACTGTGATGGAGAACAGACCCCGGCCATACCCAGAAGGAAGGGCCAGTGGAGGAAATATGAGAGACAGACTTGTTGGAGGCATGAAATATCACTGAACGTGTGGACCCTGTTAGATTTCATTAACCGCTTACATTTCCCTGGCTGCATCCCACTGGTTACCTGCCCAGAAACAGAATTGGAAACAAACCTTAAATGAGATCAGATTTTCCAGTGAAATATGATAAAGAAAAAAAGGGTCTGGAGCCAAATCACAGGTAAAGGGGCCCAGTCCACCAGAGGGACAATCATGAGGAGCCTGACGTCAACACTGCCCTGGTCCAGTCTGATTTATGGCTGTCCCGAGGCTCTGGGAAGCCCATTGTGAAGGAGAAGGCGGAGGGTAGGTTTGCAAAACCCAAGGGAGGCATGTGCAGACTTGGATTTACGGGGGGGCTCTTGCCAGATCCCTCCTGACTCCTAAGGCATTTGGACAGCAGCATACTTCCTCTGGTGACAGTTCTGTTGCTAGTTTCAGAAACTAAAGATTAAAAGTTTAAAGAGGAAAAAGAGAAGACTTGATCACATATCCTAAATCTCTCAAGAGGCAACACAATTCATGCTGCCCCCCTCTACGCTGCCCAGCAAAGAGTAGCTCCTTCATTCCCAGGGAGCATGCTTGAAGCCCTCTTAACTGAGCCATGTGGGTCTATGGGTGCCAGCTCCCCCTAGGCAGTGTTCCTTGCTGCTTAAAGGAAAATTATCCCCTGCTAAATCTCTTCATGACTCTCCTTTACAACCTAATGAAAGGGCTTTCCTCTCTGCCAACATACCAGCCTGTGAACTTAGAGGAGGTGACATCTGCTCCCTTCAGTCTTTACTCCTCAAACAGTAGTCCAACATCACTGAGATAATTTGGGATCTTGTTAGAAGTGCAAATTCTCTGGTCCTCATCCCAGTCCTCCTGGGTTGGAATGGTGCTTTATCAGGGCTCAGCCTTGGGCGCTGTTGCTGGTGGGTTGACTCTTCAGAAGCTGCAAGAGTCTGATTGGCCTTGGTAAGCCCCCACACAGGTTGCTGTGCCAGGTATAACCTCCCTCTCTGCCACTAAGGCCACTCTGCTCGTGTGTGCTTCACACCAGGTCTTGGTGGCTGATGACAAGCACTGGTTAATGTCAGTGGATGGAGCAGCTCTTAGTCTACTGATGCCCTTTGACATACGATGGGATCACCTCCTGATAAACCATCACACATTGAAAATATTGTAAGTGGAGAATGTATTTCATATACCCAACCTACCGAACATCGTAGGCTAGCAACATGGTGCTCTGTACAGCATCCTTCATTTTCCCTGTTGATTGTGTGGTAGACTGGTGCTCACTGCCACCACCCAGCATCACAGGAGAGGGGTATATTGCATATTGCTAGCCTGGAAAAAGATCTAAATTCAAAACTCAAAGTATGGTTTCTAGTGAATGCATATTTCTTTCATCACAAAGTAAAAAAACCCAAACAACAACAACAATAACAAAAACAAAAATTAATCACCGTAATTCAGGGACCACCTGTACTTGGTTGTTCAATGCCTCTTGCAGGCAGGCTGTTTTCTTATCTGCCACTTCCCCACTTTTTGGTCATTCATGGTGCCCATTTACATTTGCTTCTACTCCCATCCATGAGCCTCTACTCCAGACCTTCTTGCCTCCAACCATTGAGTTCATCATCCAGGCTTCTGGTCAGCCGACAAGACCTTTGCACTGCCTATAAGCCTTTACACATATTGTCTTCTCTGGTCACTTCTCTTTCCACATAAAGCTCAGGGTCTCACCCATCAAAAAGACTTTCCCTCAGCACTGTCCTTCAAGTCCACCTACCGTCCAGCTTTAGCTTGCATTCATGTACTTATGTCTCATTTCTAAACCAAGCTTGGGGTCTGCCTCCTTCAGCCAGGTATACTGGTAATCCCTCTAACTATCTGGTCATTGGTCCAAGCTGAGAGCAGGACCTTAGAAAACTTTCCAGGATGGCACGGTGGTCTAGGGTCTCTGCTCATGAAACGTGATGTGCCATCTGGTTCTGCTTAAGTTCCATCCCAGGTGGCCATTTATATCTAAGGATGGCTTGCCATGGGCTCATGTAACTTGATGTTTTATGACTTGGAAGGTCTGCTGGAACTCAGCTCATAAGTCCATACTCATGGTCATTTGATACCCCAGAGTCAAGCGTTCTATGTCCACCAGAGTTGAATAACATTTCAGGATTTGCTCCTCAAGAAACATAAAGTTCTCTGCTGCACATGGCATGGCTCTGGTCCAGAATCTCGGGGGCCTATGTTGATTCTACCACTGAGATTCCCTGTCGTATCCATATTCCATCTTTCCCTTCCATTGCACCAGACACTGTGCTCCAAATGGCAGAGCATCTTGTAGTACAGCATAGACTGATTGAGTACCCCTCTTTTGCTTTAACCCCCACATGAAGCTGGCAACCTTCATTCTTTGTGGTAGGAGATGCAAGATGTAGCAATTTATATTTTACTTTGAGCAGGATTTAACAGCATGTCCCTAACCACTCAGTCCCTATAATAATTTGACCAATGCACCATGTTCTTGAATCTTCTTAGGGCTTATCTCTCACCATCCAAAGAGAGTTGCTTCAGTCTAGTGTGTTAGCCATCTTTTCCTCTCCTGGCTCTGATGATGATGTTCCACTCAAAATGTTTTCTTAATAAATGCTTATCTTCTTTATCCATTGCAAAATATTCTCATAGGCATTATGCTTTTATATTTTCTTTAAAGCATCATAAATATAGACAACCCAGACATACATAAAAGTTCAGACAATAATCTATTTACCCATCTCCAAGATGAAAAGGAGGTTAGCATTTTGTTTCAGTAACTTCTGATTTCTTCTTTGCTTCTTTCATATTTTAGCTAAAGTTTCATACTTCATATTTTGCTCTATCCTTTCATTTCAGCGGTGACTGTGATTTTGAAGGTAGAGAATATAATTCTACATATATATCTTAATATCTTAGCAATATGTCATATTTATAAACAATATATGCTATTTTTCAATATAGAAAGATTTTGGATAAATCTTGATAAAATCTGAGATTTGGGATAAATGCTTGCATGCTGTATATATCTTTTAGTAATTTGGTCCTGGGCATTAAAAATTGTTGTTGATCCACAGAATTAAATATCTCTGGAGCCATCTTGCCTGTGGACTTGCTGTTACATGAGATAATAAAATTACTTACTAATTAAGCTACATGAATTGGGTGTGCTGTTATGTACAGCTGGAAGCTCCTAACTGTGATGGTCTCACTCTATTAACATTTCTCATTACTGAATCCTTAAGCAGTGACTAGGCTAGCAGTTTTTATTTGACTGCAGGTCTTTTTAGTTCTCCTTTAACTCATATTGCAAAATTCAGAAACCCTTTTTGTGTGTTTGTGATTTGCTGCTGTGTGCTATGGTCTGAAAGTTTTTGTCCTTCCAAAATTCCTATGTTCAAACTCGATCTTCAATGTGGTGTGATAGGAGACGAGATCTTGGGGTGGTAGCTAGGTCATGAGAGTGGAACCCTCATGAGTGGGATTACTGCCCTTATATGGGGCTACCTTAGTCTGTTTGAGTTGATATAACAAAAATACCATGGACCTGGTAGTTTACAAGCAATAGAAGTGTATTTCTCATAGTCCTGGAGATGGGAAAATCTAAGGCCAAGACGCCTGGTAGGGCCTATTCTCTGCTTCATACCTGGTGCCTTCTTGCTGTGTCCTCACATGACTGAAGGCATGAAGGCCTCCCTCAGGCCTCTTTCGAAAGGGCACTAATCCCATTCATGAAGGCTCTGCCCTCAAGAACTAATCACCTCCGAAAGGTCCCAGCTCTTCATAGCACCAGATGAGAATCAAGTTTCAACATATAACTTGCAGGAGGGGGGGTGTCAAACCCTCAGACCATAATAGAGGCGGAAGAGATCAGAAGTCAGGAAGTACTTAGTAGGTGCCATTTATGAACCAGAAAGAAAGCTCTTACTGAATCTTGATCTTGGCCTCCCCAGTCTCCAGACCTATAAGAAATAAGTGTCTGTTGTTTATAAGCCAACCCATTTATGTTCTTTTATTATAGCAGCCCAAATGGAGTAAGATACTGTGTAATACAAATACATTTAGCCGTTTAAAATACGAAAATTGATGATCTCACCCAGTTTCTGAGGGTCAGACATCCAGGAGCATCTTAGTGGCATGGCTCTGGCTAGGAGTCTCCCATGAGGTTGCAGGCAAATTGCTGGTGGGGGCCATAGCCCAGGCTCATCCATATAACTGTTATGATAACACTTCAGCTCCTCTCCTGAAGACTGCTTACACAACAGGGTAGCTGGCTTTTTCTAGAGTGGGGAGGGGCAACGCCAGCACACCATCACCATGCTCCAGCCAACCTCCAGATGCCATCACCCTGGGAGGCAACTGTGACCCTGTGACTGCCCTCTTGCTGCTACTCTCCACACACCAGCGATCACAGGTCCCCTCCTTCTTAACTCTTCAGGTCACTTCTCCCTACCCTGCCAAATGCTGGACACCCAGAGAGCTGAGTCTGAGGTACGAATCAGACCCAGCCACTGTCTGCCCCTCATGTTGCTTCTCATTGTCCTCAGAATGAAATTTGCTGTTTTCAAGGTCTGCCGCCTACATCTCCAACCTCCTGATTATAGAGTCCAGTTTCATCTTTTGCCCTCTAGTCTCTCCCCTCTGTTTTTCTTTAGGTCTGAAGTTCAGTCTTCCTTCCTTGGGGAAGCTTTTCTGACAAGACTGAGCTCCCACCCTCGTTACCAGCTTCTGTCCTCTCTTGTGTTACTCATCATGCTTGCTCAATGTCTCATTCCTATCTGGTCTGTAAGTGTGTAAGGTAAGGGACCACACATATTTTATCCACAGCCTCCCTCCCAGGATGTGAAATGATGCATGTAGTAGACATGCAATGGATTGTATTGGATGAGTGAATGAACGATGTTTGCCTGTAAGTATTTGCTCTATGTCCTTTACTTCCCTCAAGAGAAGGAGACAAGGTATTTTACATATGAACCCTTCTTACCTCCAGTGAATGAGGTGGCAAGATTAAACCAGACACTTAATGCCAGGACCCTCCAGGGGATTATCGGCGTCCTGGGCAGGGTCCAGTTAGAACAGGCCTCTCGGTTTTGTCTTCAAGCCAGTGCACACTCTGCCTCTAGTTCTCCACCTGGAAGCGTAAATAAGGTAATTTGTTTTTCAGATGTGCATATATATAAGGCAATTTGTTTTTCAGATGTGCATTTGCCTCAGGTCAATGTAATGACATAACCTGCCTTAAATTATACACATGAGGCAAACAGTATTTACTTTAGTTTACTTTCAGTTAGCTACTTGAAGGGAGAATTTTTATTTTGAAAACTCCAAGATGAGGTGTTCATAGATAGAGTAGTAGTCAATGCTGACTGAAATCCCATTGTGTGTACCAGCCTCATTTTAATCATCTCACCAAAATCATAAGGTAGCTACACTACTACCTCCTTTTTTATAGGTGAGGAAACTGAGACCCAGAGACCAATGGACTTGCCCAGGTTCACACATCCAGGAGGTAGTAGAGCCCTGGTCACAGTGGGTCTGTTGACCACAGTGCCTTTTATACGCCATCACACCCACCTTGGGACTACTTTATTTCTTGTTTCCTTCCCTGCCCATGATGGCTCGAATGCTTTTAACTCTTGAACCAGCCACTTGGGGTGGACAAACTTTTTGCCAGTGTTGTTTGTAAAGATGTGCAGTTCAGTTGCATAGCAGACAACTTAAAAAAATATTAAAGTTTATAAATATACGTATGGAAGTCAGGAACAGGTTTCTCCAAGTGATTCAAGAGTACACTGGCTATGAAGCAGCAACGCTTGCTGGCTTTCACTACTTTGCATGAGGAGTGACATAGAGTCAGAAGAATGTGGCCAGAGAAAGAACCACAGACTCACCAACCCCTTGCCTGGCTCTTGGGGGGTGGGAGGGATGGGGGGGAAGGGAGCCCAGCTGAACCAGACCTGGAGGCAGAACACGGTTGCTTGTTTTGTAGGTGAACAGGTGGGATTCATTAGGGCTGGAGACTTCCCCAGTGGGGCCAGTCATAGCAGGCTCTGGTGGAAGGGCCTTTTGTCTTTTCCACAGTGCTCCTCTCTTCCATCTCTAGCTTTGGGTGACCTGAACTCTGTTGTGTGCAGCTGATGAAAACCAAACTTAATTACCAAAGTCTGGGATGCCTCTCTGCATTAGCAGATCCCCTCCACTCAGCCCTCTTTCCTCTGGCTCTCCCAGTGTGTGGTTGCTGCTCAGCTGCTGATCTGCAGAATGGCTGGTGCTCGTGCTCACAAGGACAGCCTTCGCTGCTGCTGCTCCCTCTGCAGCCAACATGCAACCCGCCTCCCTGGTGGCACCAAAAAAAGGGCAGGTTTTGTTAGAGTGCCACGTCCTTTCATGTGAAAATTAGTGAGTATTATGACTTGTAATTTAACGGGTGGCCTGGCTTCATCGACTACAGGGATTGTTGATTTCTAAGTGCTGATTAGAAGTAGATAATTCTTAATTCCAAGGATTATTCCCCACTTCCCAGCACGCCACTCTGCCTTTTTTGTTGCTAGCCTTTCTTGTGATTTAGTCCTCCGTGGAGTATTTGCAGGAGGTAAGGATAGGAGGGGGAGGTAAGCATTAGGGGAAATAACTAACATCTATTGAATACTTATACTTTAGGCACTATTCTGAGCTTTTTATTTCAACACTATGGGTACAGGTACCATATTCTTCCCACTTAACAAATGAAGAAACTAAGGCCATTGCAGATGAAATAACATGCTCAGGGGTACACAGGTACAGGAAGGGGTCCATCTAGATTCAATACTCAGCATCATGATTCAGAACTAAGTCAGGAATTTATTAGAAATAGTCTTCAGTTTCTTCATCTGTAAAAAGGAGGTGGAGGCCGGGCGTGGTGGCGCACGCTTGTAATCCCAGCATTCGGGAGGCTGAGACCGGAGGATCCGGGTTCACGGCCAGCCTCAGCTACCTAGTGAGGCACTCCACAACTTAGTGAGACCTAGTTTCAAAATAAAGAATAAAAAATAGGGCTGGGGTATAGCTCGGAGGTAGAACATCCCTGAGTTCAATCCCCAGTACCGCAAAAAAAAAAAAAAAAAAAAAAAGAAAAGAAAAGGAGGTGGAGAGGGGGCTGAAAATATCCACTGTACAATTTGTAGCCTAGACTCCACAATTACATATGTGTACAAAATTACTTTCCCCATATCTAAGAAATTTGGTCGATGTTTCAATTTCATCTTATGAAGATCAGTGATTCTAAAAAAGTCCGAAGTTTATAAAGCTATGGTTCCTTCTTACTCCAAAACCACTAGCAAAATTTTGTGTATAATTTTGAGAGGTTCATAGTCTTTCTAAGACACCCCCTCCCAAATAGACCCATGAGACTCCCAGGTAAAGAAACCCTGATTTAGAACAATACTGAGCTCTATCAATATGAGAAATTGAATTTGACAAAATGGGAACAAAGGGAGCTGAACTTGTGGAGAGAAATAGAAATTTGTGCAGGGCTGTATGGACTCAGGTAAACCACTGGCTTTTCTGTATCACAGTCACACTTCCAGGGTCTATCCCAGACCATGGTTCACTGTGAAGTCCTATAAAGTAATATCTGATAGCTGCTTTGAGTTCTCCAGAGAAATGTGCCCATTACTTTGTACAGCATCTTTCTGAGAATTCTTTTTCAGGTTCCCTAGCCCTAGGAAAATTGCAAACTCCAATTAGTGATGCAAACTAAGAAGCAAATTCTTACAGGAATTTCAGAAAAGAAGTAAGGATCTCCATTTCTAGGTACCTAAACCCAGAAAAGCAAAGACCTACTACCAGGGGCTTCCTTAGAAAGCAGCCAATGAGGTTGTAGGGGAGGAAAACAATTTTTTTTTTCTCTAAGTTCATTGGCTGAATACTGTAAATTAGGCTAGCAAATGATAGATTAATAAGAGAAAAACAAAAGACAGGTTAGTAAGAGAAAAACAAAGTCCCACTCATATGGGAACACCTGGTGATGAGTAACTCAAAAGGGGGGTAGAATTTGGGCTTATATAGCATCTTAACAAAAGAATAGCACATTTAGAGAGAAGTGTCAAGACAGAGGAAAAGGACTTTGAGGGACAAGAAATGACAAAAAAAAAATAGTGGGAAAGCAAATATATGGTTAATGAAAGCTAAGCATTCATTAGTAAATTTTTCTATGTAGATTCCACCTAGTCTGATAAGCTCTGGAGTTTTCTTGGTAATTAACTTCTCTCTTTCCTAGTAGAGAGAGGAGGTGAGTGACCCTTTTACAAATGGTGTTCCACTTTGATTCAAACTAAGAAGGCACAGATCTTTTACATATGTTTTCCCTCAATCAGCTTTGGCTCAAGATAATCCTAAAGTCAATGAGGCATGTTCTGAGTGGCTATTCTGCCACCCTCAGGATTGCCACCTGGAGCTTACCTTGTTGAAGCACAAACAATTGCTGTAGGAACAAGGCTGCTGAGAATTGACATGGGGAGGCTGTGTAAGGTGGGAGAAGGAGATAAGAGAGGAAAGCAGTGTTGTCAGCTGAGGGCAGGGTCCTGAGGACTATAATACCTACAGGGGTTTGGAAACAAACTCACCCCTGTCCCACTCTGATCACCACAGGACCAGGACCAGTTGACCAGCAAGGAAATGAACCTCCTTTGTCTAATCTCTGCCATTTAGATATGCTGCCCTTTGCTGTTTTCCTCCTATTTAAGGCTACTCTTGGAGTTTGTTTTATACAAATTTCCCCTGGACAGGGAAGTTGAGGGTAAGAAGGCCCACATCATGTGATCTTTCTCAGGCAATTGCAAGACAAGTAATACAGACCATGCTGAATATTTATTGTGCAGGCTGATGTGCCTGTAATCCCAGCTATTGGGGAGGCTGAGGCAGGAAGGCTGTAAATTTGGGCTCAGCCTGAATAACTTAGTGAGATTCTGTCTCAAAATGAAAAATAAAAAGGGTGGGGAATGAAACTTAGGGGTAGAGCATGCCTGGGTTCAATCCCCAGCACTCCTTCCCCCATTTTTAAAATTGTGCAGTTAATAATGCTAGGCGCTGTGCTATGGGCCTTACATGCATAATATCATTTAACTCTTCCAACAGCCTACAAAACAGGTGGCATTGTTATTTCCATTTTTATAGAGGAGAACACTGCGATTCAGAGTTAGCTGACTTGCTTAAGGTTATGCAGCCAGAAAGTGGATTTGAGTGAGTCAAGAATTTGAACACAGGTCTCTGAGTGCTGAGTTGCCAGTCACCTCATTTTGGTCAGCCCGGAGCAAGGCTGAGATTTAAAAATTCTCCCCAAGTGGAGAAAGCAGAGAACTTTTATCAGGCTCCTACCTTTCAAGCCTGTTCTGAGTCCTGGGGTTTTGGGACAGGTTTGGGCAACAAA
>PVLC010048248.1:0-10818 GCA_004027655.1 Graphiurus murinus
TTTTTTTTTTTTTTTTTTGCGGTACTAGGGATTGAACTCAGGGGCGTTCTACCTCCGAGCCAAACCCCTAGCCCTATTTTTTATTCTTTATTTTGAAACCGGGTCTCACTAAGTTGCGGAGTGCCTCACTAGGAACTTGAGGCTGGCGGAGAACCCGGAGCCTCCGGTCTCAGCCTCCCGAATGTTGGGATTACAAGCGTGCGCCACCATGCCCGGCTAGGGAGAACTCTTGAAGACTCGTTCTTTTAAAAGAATTTACCCATTCAAAGAGTCCGTATCATGAGAATGGTATAACTTACTGGACAACACTATTATCAGAACTTATTTCTCTCACCCCTCTAACCAAATTAGTCTGCGAGGCTAGAGCAGAGAGAAGTGCCCCAGAGGAGGAGGAGAGCCACAGAATGCGCCATGACACCCGACGCACCCCTGGGGACACCATGTCTCAAGAAGAAGATAACTGTAAGGGGGGGGGGAGTTATCCCACACTCCTATGGCTGAATCTCTGTGTCCTATCCCCACCCCCAGGCTGAAAGGGGACTTGACTGGCTGGCTGGGTAAGCCGGAGGGGCACAAACCCTGCACCATCTCTCTCCCTTCTCAAGAGCCTGCTGGAAGCCCACAAACTGCCTCTCCTCTACAAGAAGCCTGCGGAATCTGGCAGGCCTGAGACCGGAATGCCATTCTCATCCTGAGGTTTAGGATTCGGAAGTCCTTCCCAGCCACACCACTGTCGTCCTATTTGGCCCCCATCAAGAACAAAGTTTATATGTTGGTCTCTACCTGCCTGGCCCCTGCTTCCCGATTGGTTCGAGGTTCGAGGAGGAAAGCAAGTGCTCTAATCAGGAACCACGTGCCTCAGCCCTGCTTCCTGATTGGTTCAGAGCAAAACTGGGAAAGCGTGTGCTCTAATTGGGTGCCTCGTACTTGGGTCTGGCTTCCCAATTGGTTCTGAGCCCAAATGGGAAAATGTGTGCTCTAATCAGGTGCCTCGTGCCTCAGTCCTACTTGCGGATTGGTTCAGAGTTCAAGCGAGAAAACTTAAGTGTTCTAACCCAGCGCCTCTTGCTTCCTCCTCCATGGCCTGGGCTGGTTTGGGCAGGTGCCCTCTGGGGAACCTACACAATGCAGAGGATGCCAACCAACCCAAAGATGACCTCAGGGGCCCGCAGCACCTGATATCTGCCAAGGGCAGTCAAAGCATGACCCATTTTATTCTTTTATTCAGGAATAATGGGAGTTTCCTGAGATGCGTAATCTGATAGACCCAGCCGAATCTCCTTGAAGAAAACCCCGGAGTCTCGAATAACAAAACAAAACTAACTCCAGAGGTCTGCCAAAGGCCTGCCGTAACTCTAGACGGCATTAGGAACATTTATGGAGACAGCAGAACGCAAGCCCAAAACCTGTTGGGCCCCAAACTAATAGAACACAATTCACCCCCTCCCCCAAGTGTAAACGCTACGTCTGCCCTAACGTTTGGACCAGTGTGGGAGGCTGCTCACCTGTCCCTGTTGATTCCATAGGCCAAATAATTTCCATTTCATCTTGCTATAGAGTCTCAAAAGGTTGGATCCTCCTTTAAGAACAAGAATAAAGCCGGGCATGGTGGTGCACGCCTGTAATCCCAGTACTTGGGAGGCTGACACGAAAGGATTGCAGGTTCAAACCAGTCTCAACAACTTTGCCAGGCTCTCAGCAACCTAGTGAGACCCTGTTTGAAAATGTCAAAAAGGCTGTGGGTATAGCTTGGAGGTAGAATGCTTCTGGATTCAATCCCCAGTACAAAAAAAGAAAAAGAAAAAAAAGAATAAACGAACAAAATCAAAGCAGCAACTCTAAAGGTACTAAACATAAAACTTTCTTTTTATTTTGGGGGGCGGGGCACTGGGGATTGAACCCAGGGGCATTCTACCTCTGAGCTACAGCCCCAGCCCATTTTTATTTTTTACTTGGAAACAGGGTCTCACTAAGTTGTGGAGGGCCTCCCTAAGTTGCCAAGGCTGACTTCCAACCTGCGATCCTCCTGTCTCAGCCTCCAAAGTACTGGGATTACAAACATGTGCCACCACGCTCTGCTTAGACATAAAATTTCCATCTGATGTGAACTTTGAGATCACTGGGTAAACTCTACTACTCATTCTTCAGACAAAGCAACCTCTGTACTGTAAATGCAGGGAGTCACCCAAACACAGCTGGAGAGATCTGAATATAAACTGGGTAATAAAGGATAGTTAAGATGTTATTGCTCCTGTTAGTTGTGATAATGTTACTTTGTTACAAGGGATAACTTCCTCCATCTCTTCCTCTCTCCCTTCTCTCTGTTTTTTTTTTTCCCCCCTGGGAATGAGGGCAGAAGTCCAGACTATGATTGTTACACATGTAAGGTCAAGATGTCTATGTCTTTAATTTACTTTTTCTATCTACATTTTTGGGGTTGTTTTGTTTTGTTTTGTTTTGTTTTGTTTTGCAGTTCAATTGAGGTGTGATTGACAAATAAAAATTGTATACGTTTAGAGTGTACAACGTGATGTTTTACTATATGTATACATTGTGAAATGATTACTACATCAAACTGATTTACTAATGTATTGCCTGATACAGCTACACACATGCACTTGTGTGTGATTAATGGTTGAGATCTACTCACTTGGAAAATACCTTAACATTTTATTTAAATGGAGTGAGTTTATTAAATAAATACAGAGCTGAGCTGACCCACAATACACACAGCTGGTTTAGTGGCATAGCCAGTTAACAGCAAGCACTTCCCCTCCGGAGGTTGTTTCCAACGTTTTGTACTCTCTATGTGGGAGCAGCGACACAAGATGACTAACAGCCCCTCCGCCGGCCACTCTGGCTCTGCCCCCTCAGCTCTGGAGGGGCTCCAGATGAGAATAGCAAACTGGGATTTGATGAAAACCAGGTTATCTTCCTTCTCTGATTGTTTCCCCCTCGGTACTGGCATGCTAGGCAAGCACTCAACCAGTAGCTACATCCCCAGCCCAGCTCTGACTTAATAATCAGGTACTCATTTGATATTGGCCTAGATGGACATTCTTTCCAAGTTTCACAGAGGACATCAGTGCAGGAGCAAGGAATTGGAATCTTCCATGACATACAAACATGGCATAATAGAATTAGGCATACAGTAAGAATCATGAACTACTCCTATGTACCGGGCATTACGCTGAGTGTCTTACAAACGTGATTTAAGTTAATCAGTACAACATCCAATCACAGTATGGTCTCCACAGCTACGTGAAGTTACTGGGGCAGAGAGAGTTTAAGCAACCTGCAAGTCCACAGAGCACCAAGGGACAGTTGGTGCTCTGCAGGACTCAGCCGTACGTCTTCCTCCTAATGAACATACTCTGTTTCCAGATAGTCACATCCAGCGTTTTTCACTGGGAAAAACTGTCCAGGGATAATTCCTTCTCATTCTAGTCCTTAAAAATAAGAAGACCAAACGCTAAAAGAAAAAGAAAAAAATAAAATCAGCCCCATAGGCCAAAACAAAATGTCTGATGTCAAAAAAAAAATTTAACTTTCATTTCCTTTTTCTCAAAATAAAATTTGAAAATTTCAAATTATTTGAGGGCTGCTTAATTGTCTTCTCCAAGGAAACCTGGGCAGGAAGTCCAGACAGTTTTTCCTCTAGAGAACTATGTGGAGGCTGCCTCTAGAGAACTATGTGGAGGCTGCCCTTCCCGCCTTGCTCTCACTGGTGCAAATCATTCCAAAGGAAGTTTTCTGCAGAAAAAGTCACCTGGGAGCCAAAAGGGATGTAGTCAGCCTTCTATATCTTCACTATCTTTCCTGGTATAGAGCATGAATTCATCTTTATAATTTAGTTACTTCTTTAAAGCCATGCCTTCCAAGCTAAAATGAGGCAGGCCAAAAAGTCAGGTACAAACAGCTGATCCCAGAAAAGATAAGGTGTTTTAGGATGAACTGCAGAGGTCGACAGTCAGAATATGCCCCTATCCTGTCCCACAGCCTCCTCCCAACATGCAGTCCAGGTATTCCCAATTGGAATAAGTTTGGGGAATCTTAGAAGAGTCACAGAATCTCAAAGGAAGTTAGACTGAAACACAGCACATAGCATTTGAAAGAATGGACAGAAGGGGTAACTAAAAACCACATCAAGCCAGGTGTGGTGGTTCATGCCTACAATCTCAGTACTTGGTAGGCTGAGACAGAAAGATCACCAGTTGGAGGCCAGTCTCAGCAGCTTAGTGAGATCCTTAGCAACTTAGCAACATCCTGTTTCAAAAAAAAAAAAAATTAAAAGGGCTGGGAGTGTAGCTTGAAGGTGGAATGCCCCTGAGTTCAATCCCTAGTACCAAAACAAAAAAAAATAAACAAAAAACATTTCAACAGAGTTTTCTAAGTCCAAAGGGCTTGGGAATCATTGGCAGAGACACTGCTGCAAAGGTTCAGATTACAAGAACAGAAAGGATTTATCCCAGGGCTGCCATCCCCCCTTCAAAAAACCCGAGCTTTCTCAATTATTAATAGGCCGAATGATGCAGGTAATAGTTGAGGCAAAAAGGCTACAATTCTTATCTGCAAGAAAAATAAACAGTGATATCTACAAATAACAAGAGCCCCTCTTACACAGAATACCTTCCTTTTACTAGTTGGGAACTTCTTGTTCCTTTCAAAAAATTTATTATTGTTAAAATTAGTATTTGACATTCAAAAAACGCCAACAACACGTCTATACCTGCTATTATGACAGCATCACTCGTTCACCTCTGAACTGACTTTCAAAACCTTGCTAACTTCATCCCAGCAAACAAGAGCCAGACCTGGAGATAAGGAAGGCAATTAAAAGTTATACTAACAATAAAAATAAATTAGCAATATAACTCTCCGGGGTTGTCAAGGCATGGTTTATGACTTTTACATTAGAGAGACTGGGAATGGTTTTTCCCTTTTATTACTGCAGACAGCCCCAATGCAGTGATTTTTAATGGCTAAAGGCAAGTCAAGAAAAGAAAAGGCCTTGGGAAAGTTCCCAGTCTAAAAATGCCTGTTAGCAGCATTAGATGGTGATATTTCAGCTACCCAAAGGGAAGTCCTTATACTCCAACAGCCCAGTCATGTCTCCGTCTTTCATGCTGTGGATCTCACAGTCTGTGATGGTGGTGCTAACACAGAGGCCAGTCAAAGACAAAAGACAGCAGGACTAAGGCCCATCTACATGCCAAAGGAAACCAAAACAAAAATGGCCGAGCTAAAGCTAAGTCCAACTAAATGCCAGCCATGCTTAATGGCTTCATTTCAGAATTCTCATGTGAACTAATCAGCACATCCTCCTCCTCAAAGTCCTAGAGACTAGGAAAATAAAGGTTTCCATGACTAGTCTTATGTCTGTTGGAGCACGAGACATGGTCCATGCTTCCAGGAAGGCAATTACAACATTATAGTGTAACTACTGGTTGCTATGTTTGTTTCTGTCTTCTCCTGTCATTATAGGGATCCTCCAACTAGGAGCCACATAAGTTATCCATCTACTAGTCTGATCACAGTATTTAGCATACGATGGGTACCCACCCTAGCAGTTCCACGAATACTGAGTAAGTTTAATCAATAGGTAATCCCCAAGGAGACTTCCTGCTCATGAACATCTTTCCTCTTCAAGCCAGAATTTGACCATGGGTGGTTAATTTTTCTGGATCTGTTTCCCAGGGTCCTTAACAAAAGAAACAGCTCTGAGAGTGGGATCGCTGCTTTCTGTCCTGTTGTGATCTAATATGTAGAAGGAGTGAAAGAAAATGGCTCAAAATTGAAGGGAAACATTAGACTGGAAAGAACTAGCGAGGGAGGAGAAGTAGAAAAATTAAGAAATGAAAAGAAAAGCTAAGATGGGAAATGGGGGGGGAAAAAAGAATCTTACCTGAAATGTGTCATCATGCCACATCCTCCCAAGGGCTGAATTTGGGACATTTTCAGGTGTATTCACATCTAACCTGCTTCTCCTTACACATGAAAGAGATGAAGTGTGTTTTCACTATACCCAAATGCTCAAAAATGGGAGAAGTTCCTTTCTCAACTTTTCCTTGTCAAGAAAGTAAACAAAACTAAAGAAAAAGAAAAATACTTCACACACAATCTTTCAGAAGCTAAAAGAACATCATCAGGAAGATCTCAGACATGAAAACTCTGAATGAAGTGGGATTTCAAGATTTGGAGTGACAGCTAAACACTGACTGTGAATGAAAGAGCTTTGTAAGCCTATCTGAAATAACACATTAGTCGAATGAAATTCTGTTTTTGTATAACACTTAAGGGAACTCAAAGTATTAAGAAAAGAAAATTAGCCTAGCCAGGTGTGGTGGCGCACGCTTGCAATTCCAGTACTTTGGAGGCCGAGGTAGGAGGATCCCAGGTTCATGGCCAGCCTCAGCTACTTAGTGAGGCTCTCTGCAACTTAATGAGACTCTGTTTCAAAATAAAGAATAAAAAATAGGGCTGGGGGTATAGCTCTGAGGTAGAATGCCCTTAGGTTCCATCCCCAGTACTGAAAAAGGAAGGAAGGAAGGAAAGAAGGAAGGAAGGAAGGAAGGAAGGAAGGAAGGAAGGAAGGAAGGAAGGAAGGAAGCGAGGGAGGGAGGGAGGGAGGGAGGGAGGGAAGGAAGGAAAATTAACCAAGCCAGGCATGGTGACTCATGCCTATAATCTCAGTACTTGTGAGACTGAGACAGGAGGATTGCAGGTTCAAGGCCAGACTCAGCAATTTAGTCCTCAGCAACTTGGTGAGATTATGTTTCAAAATAAAAATAAAAAGGGCTAGGGGTATAGCTCAAAGGTAGAATGCCCCTAGGTTCAATCCTCAGTACAATAAATAAAATCGGGCTGGGGATGTAGCTTGGAGGTAGAATGCCAGTGGGTTCAATCCACAGTATCATAAAAAGAAAAGAAAAGAAATAAAGAGAAAGGTAAATTACCAATAAAGACTTCTTTAGTAACTCTTTGAGCCTGTGGTTTATGTTTTATTGAGTTTGGTCCATTCTTATGCTTTAATTAGACTTGAAGAATTATCACTGATGCATTTTATGCCATCAAAGGGAATCTCTTTTATAAATTTAAAAATAAATTGCAAATGTGTACACTTTTGTGCAAGAAATTCCTTTTATGCACTTTCCAATCCATTCTACATTCTGGAGACGTCACTGAAATTGTTATTCAGTGCTTCTTGATTAATTCAGGAGTTTTAGTTTTAGTATCTTTGAGTATGGAACATAATATATACAGAAAAGCTAAAACTAAAGGAGAAAAAAAATGTGGCTTTTGTCACACCATTTTTTTTTTTAAAAAAAAAGCAGACAAAAGGACTAGCATACAGTAGGAACAGCAAGAGAAAGCCCTACTGGTTCACAATTAGTACATAATTAAAATGAGACTTATGAAGGGTTGTAAAGAATGAATTCCCAGCAAGGAGACCAGGTCTACCTTTCTCTAGAGTTAAAGAGAATTTGCTGGGCTGTGATGTAGCTCCGTGATAAAGCATATTCCTAGCGCATGTGCAAGGCGTTGGGTTTGATTCCCAGCATTGCAAAAAATAAACAAAGAGAATTTGATCCTAGAAACGAAGACAAGTCAGGTCACTACGTTCTTTCCAATTTTGTTGAGAAAAACACAAGCTCCCCAGACTGCCTGTAGCAAACACAAAGCAAAGGCAACAAGCCAGTCCTCGTCCCTCTCAGGATTGCAGGGAAGGTCAAGTTTAACTTCGAACCATTCAGAAGTGCAGGTCCGCAGCGTGGTCCATTCTGCAGATTCCACGCCAGTGATGCCAGATAAGTTGGGAGGGAAAATTGTTAGAGCAAAAAATCCACAATGGATGTCACCATTGTGCCCCCAAATGCAGACAATGAAAGGCAGAACACTTCAGTAATGTCAACTTAATCACTGTAGTTCACTAAATGGTGATAATGTCTCCTGCAAACATAAAGGGAAGAACAGAACAACTTTGAAAACCTGTGGTTCTCATAATCTGGCCTCCAGTCAATAAAGGTACCATAGACCAGAGCTTTCAGTAAATATCAAACCACAACAAATAACCACGCAGGGCTCTGAGACACACACAGAGCCTTTTACCCACAGAAAGCACCTGTTAAGAATGACTTCAAAGATGAATCGTGGAAATGGAAAATAAGTTTAGCCTGTGGGACATAAAGCCAAGTTGTCAGACAGCCTGGGCATGGGACTTGGAATAATAGCTCCCGGCAGATGCAGACAATGGTACCTGACGTCTGTCCTAGCCTGGCTGGTCTCCCACATGTGAGGGGTGTGTGACTCTGGGCTAATAACCAGGAAGGGTAAATGGGGGATAAACCTGCACCAGGAGGTTATTATGCCTTTCTAAAAAAACCGCATGGTGTTATCCAAGGGTGCCATTTGTTTTAAGATCCAAAGGCAAGTTGCTTTCTTTGTTGTTGTTTTATGACAGTCAAAACTATTAACTATGTAATAGAATGCAGGGACAGGAAGGCAAGACAAAGGCTTCCTCTAAGGAGAACAAATTTATCCCATCTCCACTGCAATTCCTCAAGCTGGTGAGAATTCTAAGTCTCAATATTAATTACTCCATACCAAAAGTGTACAACCACAGCTCCTGGGCAAGAGATCAGTAATAATATTTTCATAAAAGTACTTAGCAAATGCAAAAATGATCGCAGTGAGGATAACAATGTGACTTCAAGAAAAAGACGTGTCCAGGAACCTCAACCAGTTGATGGAATACCCTAGGCTTCCCAAACGGGGTTTTCTTAGCAGCCTCTTAAGAAAGGAATTGAATGGCTGTTCTGGGGAATTATGCCCTGTAATCCTTCCAGTGCAGAGAACAGCCATATGCATAATTCCCCCAGGACAGAGGAAGAATGGGGTCACCAAGCTAATGTGAAGCAAAGGGACCAGAGGTGGACAAAGAACACCAAGAGAACCTTAGCATGCACGTCTTCTCTAAGGCCGACCTGGGCTTCACTGATCAAAAATAAAGAAGATGGGGACCGATGCTCTGGGCGAAGGGCCTGTGACTTCCGGCCACCTGGGTCACGCTCTGATGAGCCTGGCATAGAGTGGGTGTGCAGAAATGAGTCCACATAGCAGGCCTGACCGCTATCTTCTGAAAGTCCTGCTTAAGATTGTCCCTTGCCTGGCATCTGAGAACTTGGTTTTGGGTACAGTGCCCACTAGCTGAAAAGAGTAACTCATTGTACCTAAACTGTTTATGCAAATGGTGTGTTTTATACTCAACACCTGCTTTCCTTCTGGGAGCCTGGAATTTGGGTACTTACCAGGCAGAGGGTGCCTATGTGACTGGCTTTCTGTAAGAACCACGAAGTGAAAGAAGCCAGTCTGGAAGGGTTACCTACTGCATGATTCCAACTTATGGCATTCTGAAAAAAGGGAAACTACGGGGATAGGAGGAAGATGGGTGGTTACTGGGATTTGAAGGGAAGGGCAGTGAAAACACACCCTGTATGATACTGTCATGGCAGACACGCGTCAGTGCCCATGAGTCCAAAGCCGTAGAGGAGAACACAAGATGGAACCGAGGGCTCTCTGGTGCCTCAACCCAGCTTCGTGGATCCTAAGAACGCCCCCCTCTGGTGGGGGGTGTGGATGGTGAGGGAGGCTGTGTATGAGTGTGGACAGGGGTATATGAGAACTCTCTGGACCATCTGCTCAATTTTGCTGTGAACTAAAAGTGTTCTTAAAAGTAAAGTCTAACCCAAAATATATATGTATAATACATACATACACATATAACCAGGCATTGTGGCACATGCTTGTAATCCCAGAACTTGGGAGGCTGAGACAGGAGGATCAGAGCTTCGAGGACAGCCTCAGAAACTTAACAAGACTCTCAGTAATCTAGTGAGACCCTGTTGCAAAGTAAAAAAAAATAAAATAAAATAGGACTGGGGGTGTAGTTTGTCATAGCTCCTCTCCAGGGTACTAAGCACATCGAGGAACTAAGCACATTTGTTTCACTGGGAAAGGACTCTCAGAAGCTTGTGTCTGGTCTCCCCTGGACTTTGACCAGAAGCCTTTTCCTTTCGCTGATTTTGCTCTGTATCTTTTCAGAGTCCAAATTTTAGCAGCGCGTATGTCAATATGCTGAGGCCTTTGGATCCTCCTAGGGAATCATCAAACTCGAGAGGGGGCTTGAGGACCAACACACGGGGCTTCATATTCATTTTGTGACTGTTCAAAAAGCTTTGATAAATATCCCAGATCCTGAAAAGAGACCCAACCACTGGTCTCCAGTATACTCTTTCAAGTCCTAATGCCAGCATGTCACATAGACGCTCCCCATGGCTCTGCTGCCAGGAGACAGGCTGCCTCTATGAGGGTCTGAGATGGCCGAAGAGAGCTCCTGGGCTTATGAGATAGGCAGCTCTGGGCATCCCCCTCCCCCACGGGGGAAAGCACAGGGTCCCAAAGGCCCCACAGTTACTTCCTCTCCACCAGCAAGCACAAACCTCTCACCAGTCAAAAACTGTTTAAAAAAAAAAAAAAACTGTCAAGCCCCAATGCAATCCAACATACTGTCCCTCCAACCAGCCTCCCAGATACTCTTCCAGGCCGCTTTCCTATACTCACAAGACAAGGTTTTATCTAATGAGGGCCTGAGAAAGAGCATGGGGCTTCCTGTGAATGTGAGGAAGAGACCTTGAGCAAATACTTAGGTCCACAGGGACATCTCTCTCTCTCTCTCTCTCTCTTACACACACACACACACACACACACACACACACACACACACACACACGCCTGAAGGAATCAGAATGGCTTTCAGGC
>PVLC010048249.1:0-10818 GCA_004027655.1 Graphiurus murinus
TTTTGCGGTACTGGGGATTGAACTCAGGGGCATTCTACCTCCGAGCTACACCCCCAGCCCTATTTTTTATTCTTTATTTTGAAACCGAGTCTCACTAAGTTGCGGAGTGCCTCACTAGGTAGCTGAGGCTGGCCGCGAACCCGGATCCTCTGGTCTCAGCCTCCTGAATGCTGGGATTACAAGCGTGCGCCACCACGCCAGGCTCCCTATTTTTTTTTTTTTTTGAAACAGGGTCTCACTAAGTTGCAGAGGGCCTCACTAAGTAGCTGAGGCTGGCCGCGAACCCGGATCCTCTGGTCTCAGCCTCCCAAATGCTGGGATTACAAGCGTCCGCCACCACGCCCGGCTACTACCAAATATATTGATTGGAAACACAAATATACTTTTTCTCTCATAAACACACACATTAATAAAAAAAATGGGATGTAAAAACTATAATCAAGCTATAATTTAACTAGAAAAAAATGAACTGCTTCAATTCAGGATTCCAAAGGCATTACTAAATCCAGCACTCTGCTAGCCACTATGTAATGGCATAATAATGCAGTATCAGAGAACTGTACTTTAGAAATAAATCATTATTAGGCAATGGAACATAAGTTTTACGAAAAATATTTGAGTGTTAGCTAAGTCTCTAGGTGTAAATTAAACATGTACATGCATTAAATCTCTTCCAAACAACAGAGATTAGGAAAATTATTGCTTTCATATACTATGAGAGAACACGGGTCACAGTTAAAACCTTGTTTTAGAATCCTGGAAGAATTATTATTAACTCTCAAAGGTATCATGGTATGATGATAAACTATGTGGTAATCCTAAATTTAAGGAACTTCTGTAGTGTGAATGGGCTCAGAACTCATGGCTACCACCATGAGCTCAGCTTTCAAACACCTGGACATCCTTCTGAGTGTTCTCATTTCTTTGGTTATGTTCCACTGGGTTGTTAGTTACTGTAGTCCCCAATAAGCAACCTGGATCATGCATTTCCTGAGCATCTCTTAAGAGCTCAGAAAGAGTTATTATATTTGACAATGGCTAATACTTCATGTCCTCTTTGGTCTTACGATTTGATTAGAAAATGTGCAAACAGCATTGACAGATGACTTTACATAGCTCATAAACTCAAATTCTCATTTTTACTTGATTCCTTTTAAAATGGACTCCCTTTATTTTCATAGAAGTGGGAAGTGAGTCATGGCTAGAAGTTGGAAAACTATATGCCAGAATACACACTGGTACCATGCAAATGTATTCAATCCAATAATCCATATCTTAGTTTATTTCAAAATAATCCTCCTTCTTAAATAAAATGATATAACAGCATTGAATGAGAACATTGGCATCAAGAGAGAAAGACAGTCCACAGTCTGTTGAATGAGAGTGAAAGCCACTCACTGTATTTGAACTGTGCAGAGGCCCAACATGACTCAGGGTATAACTTAAATTGTAAACACAAATTTTATTGTATTTGTGTTTTGAAATCACAGTAGAAATAACATAAAGACCAACTTCTTATACATCATCTTAGCAGAATATGTAATAAGTTGTAAACAGAAAAGGCTTTGAATGGGTTGGCCTTGAGTCTTAATATTATCTTCATTTACTAACTGCATGACCTTAAGTATACTACTTGGCCCCTGTTGTTTTCTCTCACTGTAACACAGACAATAGGTAAGTAATTAAAATGTATAACAGGGCTTAGAATAAAGTGTGTCAATAAAAGTACTTATTATTGTTACTGTAATTATTACTCAAGTTTTAAATTAAACCAAAGGACCTCATCTAGGACACATTTATTTTCAGGGAGGGGACTATAACAGTTCATTTATGATTCCCTCTCAAAATACTGGCAAATAAATATGAGTCCTAGGAAAATTTATTTTGTTACATAAATTTCCTAGGTTCAAAAGGAATCATTAAAGATGATGGCAGGACTTTGTTTATTACCAGTATGTGTGGTGATTTGGCTTATTTAATAGAAAGCAGTGCTAAATGGCATTATAATACTTAATAAAGAGGCAATTTCTTTTCTGATATATGAAAAATAAATTTGATGAAGACTTTTCTCTAAATATCAAGACTGGTACGGAAATTTTTCCCTAACCACCCAGCTGCTACAATGTTAAATAAATTAATTTTAATCTTAAATCAGAGATGTAATAGAGGAACGGGTGATTTAATATGCAATCTCATTACATTTGACAGGCTTATTTATAAATGATCTGCCCCACGTTTTGACAAGCATAGTTAATATGTTAATTAGCTTTAAGTCGATGATGAGAGGAAGAGACTGACATGCTATCATTCTTTGCATACTGCTTTGGGGCACACTGTAGTTGATAACACAGAGCCTCCTCAAAGCACTGTGATCTTGACGAGCCAATCATTTATTAGTTACAGTAACTTAGTCATTCCATAATAAAAATTAATCCTTCAAAATAATCCCAAGTAACTTTCTGCTTCAGAAAACAAATGCAGCCCTAAACATATTTATGAGCTTCCATAAAGGAATATAAAGCTTATTTAGAGCAATGACCTCAACGGCGAGAATAGATCTCCATGGCCAGGAAGAATTACACAGATAAGCTGCTTTTTACATCTGCACTTCTCTTAATGTGGTTTTCAGAACCTGGTAAGCCTTTCAGGTTTAGAAGCTTAGCAATGATTTTCTGTGCTTTGACTTTCAAAGTTTTATAAAATCCAAGAATTAAGAGAGTCAATGTTCATTTTTATTCCCCTGCTTATATCCTCCTTTCCAAAGATAGACAAAGGTATTGAGAACCTTTCCTTGAAGAGTCCTCAGATTGCATATGCATTCACATATTTCCACAGAGCTAGAGACCTAGAGGAGTGGATCATAACAGGGCCAGCTCATTTCTAGCAGTTGCTGACAACGTCAATGCATATGTGTCTTCATTAATATTTTTATTGCCTGTGGCTACTTAAACAGAAAACTGGAAAATGTAACACTGTGTAGGGATCGTTAGTTTTTAGTTATACCCTGCTGCCCTGGGATGGTAAATGAACTATGAAAATAGCCTCAAACTACTGCCACCTGCCTCCCCACTATTGTCCCTGGGTTAATATTTGCACTTCTCTTTGGAGCAGCTGAGCCATGACTCAATTATAGTCCCATTTCTAGGTCTCTGACTATCCAGAATCAATGACATTGATTATGCAAAATCAGTGTCCTGTAAACTTCTCCCTAACTGGAAAACACATACATTTTTACCTGACTTATAGCATAATAACAAAATAGCTTTCAGGAAATGCCTTGGAATTAAATCAGATTCAAAATGACAGGCATACCACAGACATAACTCAGAATTTAGGGCTTGGAAGTGAAGAGGAAATAAGCATGCAAAGCTACTCAAACGTAACACATTTGCTATTTGTGTTTGGCAGTGACTAATCTTGGCATGTAGACAAAAAGGCATTTGGGGTCTCCTATTTTCTATCAGTTTTCTTTCCTTCCTTCTAAATAACAGTCTTCTTCTTATGCTTCTATTATATCTCTGTTCAAAGCAAACTGGCAGAAAGTGTCTAAGCCATCTTTCTTAAGAGAATGAAAACACACACACACACACACACACACACACACACACACACACACACGAGGAAAAAAAAGGCTGGGGCAAGAGGAAAGAGACACGAGACACAGACTGGAAAACAAATACTATACATCAGAAACAGCCATATTAGCAAGTCAGCATTACTACTAAAAGGTAATTTTAAAGGTTTGGGAAAAAATAGTCACTAGTATATTAAAAACAGCCTTTCTGGATTAGGAGGGTAGAGTCTTAACCGAACTGCCAAATAAGTAAGACAAAATTGGCTCCAAATCAAAAATGTTTCCAAACTATGTTTTATTAACAGAGTTCTTAACTGAACACATTGAAAGACAACCTAGAATTTCCATACTCAAATCACAGAGGAAGAGCCGGGTGTGGTGGCGCACGCTTGTAATCCCAGTACTTGAGAGGCTGAGACTGGAAGATTCGAATTCGAGGCCAGCCTCAGCTACTTAGTGAGGCACTAGGCAACTTAGTGAAATCCTGTTTCAAATAAAGAATAAAAAATAGGACTGAGGGTGTAGCTCAGAAATAGAATGCCCCTAAGTTCAACCCCCAGTACCGGAAAACAAACAAACAAACAATAACAACAACAAAAAAACATACAGGAAAATGCTCCACAACTCAAGAATATTGAGCAATGATGATGTGCACAGATAGTCTCCACTAAAGGCAGAAAGGAGGAAGACAATGAGAAGGTAACTGAGATCCTGATACATTAACCAGACTTTATTTCCAACCTCTTCCTCTATTACAACTAATGATCTAGATATCTATTTTGCCCAAGAACCTGCCTATCCTTGGTTCAAAAAAAATTAACTGTGTAAAAACAAATTTTAAAAAGCTAGGAAATATGATGAAAAAAAAAAAACAAAAACAGATGAACTCAGCTCCTCAATGATAGATTGCCATATTTATTCTCAGCATTTAGAATATTATTTAAATGCTATTAGATTTATTACAAGACATTACACAATTTATGACAAAAGATCTAAGGATGTATGATGACCAAGATTCTTTTATTGAAAGCTACAGAGCTACACCCTACAAAAAATAAATAAATCTACATGAAAATAAAATGCGGCATATACTTTCAGTGGTTTTACAGATCCCCAAATCCCATTCCTAGAAGGGTTGCTGGAAGGTCAATTAAGAAAATCTCATCTGTTCCCCACATTGTAAGAAACTTGATTGTTTTCTTGCCATAAAACTTTTAGATCAAACAAATCCCTGAAAAGCCTGGCCTCATCATGGCCTAAATTACTAAAAGCCAAGGTTACTGGGGGCAAAACAGTGAAGGATGTACACAGCAGTAAGATAAACAATGCATGATTAAGTTTTACTGAGGTCATAAACATTATATGATCATGCAGCTGAATTCTATATACAGAGGCATAATCATTCAGGAATGATGCTTCGCATTATAAGACAGCCATGTGCTGTGTGAATTTTTTACTTTGAGCACAACTGTGAGTCTAGAAAAGGGATGTTTCTATGAATGTAAGGCGTGTTTGACAGCCACTACTGAGCCTGTCCTGAGTGCTAAAAATAAGGTACTTCTCTTACATGATTATTATGTTTATATCACACAAGTATGAAGAGTAGTTTACCACTAATAATAATTATGTATTAAATCTTGCCAGTCTTGAACCTCATGACATAGATTTTTAAACTGTACTGAGCCATTACATAAAACTGAGACTCTACTGAAATTAAACTTATGACATTTTTTAAGTGATCATTATAGATAATTGGTATCAATCATTTTCAGGAGGTATCTTGTGAGACAATCTAGTGTCTAATATTTACATCAAACTTACATCAAACATTTTAAAAATGTTTTCAGATAAAAAAATTTATCTGAGCATTGTTGAGAAATTAAACATATTCTCTGCTACTTCCAAATCTACTGCTGTTTGGAGCTATCTATCCCTCGTCACAAAATAAAGCCACAAATTAAGACCCTTAGGGAGAAAATCACAGTACTGACAGAAAAATATCTCTGCCCTTGTCTATCAAGAACCATTACCAGACACCATCTGCAAGCTGACTGATTAGGGAACATTCCCAATCATGCTTTTAAAAATCCAGTAGTATTGTCACACACAGGCGGCAGTCCTACATCATTAATCTTCATCCAAACTGTTATGATGTTTGCCTAGGCTTGACCCAGACCAAGCACTATACATAGATTAGCTGTAGTAAAGCTTCCATTTCTCACCACATGTCAAGGCAGGTGGAATATTCTGTGGAGCCCAGCAAGACATCTGGAGGTCTATACCACAGCGTAACCACTTCATTGGAGTATGTGTGGCTGGGTACGGATTTTGCTCTTGCAAGACCTGTGGGTTACATGAAACATAAAAAAGTTAAAAGGGCATTAACAGAACAAGGATTTTAAATTTGAATGTTGAACAATGTTAAAAAGTCAAACACACTATTGTAATTCAGAATCACAAAGGCAATGTCAAGATTAACATAAAGGTTGAGGAAAACATATTATGGTCTTTATGTTTTGAACACATGCTAATAATCATTAAAACATTTATATTTCCAAATAAAACCCTGGTGCCATGAATGTAATAAAATATCATCAGAGTAAACAAATAATTTTAAACTATTTTATACAAAAGGAAAACTTAGAAATCTACTGGATTTTTCAAGGCATGATTCATAGAATTCTAGTTCTGAAACCTGCAAATTTGTGAGTGTTATCTGAAAGAATTCTCTGGTCAAACAACTTTGAGAAAAGATGGATTGTGAAAGTTAAAAAGTCTTACAATTGCAAAACTTCTCAATTCCACTAATTTTTCTAATGTGTATTGCAAATCTACAATAAAGTATGACACTTTTCTCAAAGGACTGTCCAAAATTTATTGTTTCAGCGCTGTGAAACCCTCACTGAAATGCTTGTTGGAGAAGCTCATTTGCAAATCAACAATTATAAAGAAATACTCAAATAAATCTGGTCTGTAGTATATAATAAGGTAACATGTCTTCTAAGAACCTTTAAAAACTTGGGAAATGATCACAATCATATTTTATGTGAAAAAGTATATGCAGTGTGACCTTATAACTATAAATACTCACACACAGAAAGAAAATTGGCAGGAAATATATTTAAGTGTCTTCAGTGGTTACTTCTGAAAAATGGGATTACCCATTTTTTTGTACTTTTATTATAGTCTCACATCATGATGTGTTTATAGTGATAGGGACAGACATGCATGCAGCACTTGGTGGGCTTTCCCCTGCTCCCTGCCCACTGCCCCTTCCCCATACAGGATACTGAGATTGACATTGGTATTTTCTCATATAATCTAATAAGATTTTTCTGTTTTCTCCAAGTTTTGTACAATGAATATATCATTTAAAAAAAATCTCAAAAATCTATAGATACCATTTTTTTTTTCTTTTTTTGTGGTACTGGGGATTGAACTCAGGGGCATTCTACCTCCGAGCTACACCCCCAGTCCTATTTTTTTTTTATTCTTTTTTTTTGAAACCGAGTCTCACCTAAGTTGTGGAGAGCCTCACTAGGTAGCTGAGGCTGGCCGTGAACCCGGATCCTCTGGTCTCAGCCTCCTGAATGCTGGGATTACAAGCGTGCACCACCACGCCCGGCTTATAGATACCATTTTTAAAAGAAAAAAATCTGTGATAATTTATTATCTGGTTATGTTCATAAGTAGAAAATGCTGTAGTTTGGATATGGAGTGTCCTCCAGAGGCCCATGGGTTAGAAGCGTGCTCTCCAAGCCCTGGTACTACCCAGAGATGATGGTGCCTTTAGGATATAGGGCCTTGTGAAAGGAAGTGTATTCCCTGGGGTGTGCCCTTAAAGAGGACACTAAGATACTGGTCTTTCTCTCTCTCTCCCCCCTAGTGGTTTTGCTTCATCATGTGCTCCTAGCCATGGTGTTTGGCCATGCCACAGATCTACAACCCATGGAGCCCACCTAACATAGAGTGAAACTTCTGAAACTGTGGACCAAAAGAAACCTTTCCTCCTTTTAGGTTGATTACCTCAAGCACGTTTTTTACATCAATGGAAAGTTGACTAACACCATAAGTATAAAGTAATATTAACCATTATGATGCTCAAAGCACATAAAACATTTTTACAGTGAACCCATCTTGAAATACTCATCTTAATGTTCTAATTACTTAAAATATAATGTAGGATTTAGGAGCATGACTTTTCTGTTTATTAACTACAGTACTCCATTTTCCAAACTCCATGCAATTTTACAATTAATAGAACAGTAGGTGAGAGAATTCCTAATAAATTCAACCATGTTTAGAGCTGCTCGATTCTTCTCTACAGTCTAGTTCTTATAGTAATGTGATGGTATATTATTATAAATTGGTTAATGACTAAAGTATTCCATATTAAAATGTACAGATTATACATATACAAACATATTCATTCATGGTACTCAACTTTTCTGCATGTAAGTTGGAATAACTATTTTCAATAACAGACTTCCTTATCAATTGCTTCTTTACTCCACAAGGTTTTATCCTACCTCAATTCAGGCAAAACTGAACAAGAGCTAAGATAACCTGGATGGGAATGTAGTTCCAGAATTTGGTAATCCCATCAAAATATCTAGTCCCTCAAATGACTATGCTTCCACACAGAGACCAAAGAGCTAAGCACAGGTCCAGAAATAGGTTCTGACTCATTCCATATGCTGTTGTCAAGCCAAATGGGGTGCAAAAAAAAAAAAAAAAAAAAATAGTTCTCGAGCTGGATTCCCTTGGCTTTCCTGAGTCTGTTCTGTTGTCAGGAAGTGAGGCTAGAGGGATAGGAGAATGAAAAAACATGAAATTTTTCTTTAACAGCTCAGATGACCAGTCTAGGTATAAAAAAAAAAAAAAAGTGACATTCCTGTCTCCAAAGAGAAAACAAGACTTCAAAATAACCTAGGAATAGTATAAATCAAAATAATTACATGCCTTACATGCCATTTCAGATCAAATATGAATTTGTTAAATTGATCTGATATTTTTGGAAAATATAAAAAGAAAAAGTTCTTAGTTTCCATTATTTTCTTCCTTTCCACATGCTGAGGTCAAAGAATGCCCCACCTTTTTTCAGATGGGTCATGTAACTTCCCAAGCAACAGTGTAAATGAGTTTTCTTTTCTTCCTTTTTTTTTGTTTTTTGTTTTGGGGACTGAGGACTGAACTCATAGGCATTCCACCTCTGAGCTACACCTTCACCCCTATTTTTTATTTGGAAACAGAGTCCCATTAAGTTGCTGAGAGCTTTGCTAAGTTGATGAGGCTGATTTCAAACCAGTGTTATCTTCTTCTCTCAGCCTCCCAAGTCCTGGGATTACAGGTGTGTGCCACAATGCCCAGTGAAAATGAATTTTCAATATCTAACTTTTCAAACTATTGACTGATATTCCTTTTTTCTTTCTTTCAATACTTTTATTAGTGCATTGCAATTATACATCATAGGTTCAATGTGATCCATGCACATATCTGTGTGTGTGTGTGTGTGTGTGTGTGTGTGTGTGTGTGTGTTACTAGAGATTTAACCCATCAGTGTTCTACCTGATCTACACCCCTGTCCTAGTTTGTTTGTTTATTCATTTACTTATTTATTTTGAAACATGCTCTATCTAAGTTGCCGAAGGCCTGCCTAAGTTGCTAAAGTTAGCCTTGAACCTGAGATCCTACTGTCTCAGCCTTCCAGGTACTGGGATTACAGGTGTGTGCCACTGTGCCCAGCTTCTTAGTATATTCTTAAAATGGTATGCATGTAGATGTATCATATAGAATGCTTTGCTATATTTTTAAAATACAGTCTTCCACATTGCTTGAGAAAAAAACTTATCATCTTACTTCAATATAGTAAATTAAAACAGTTTTTTTGTGGAATATTTCTGTATATTGATGAACAAAAAGTATTCATTTCAAAGATGTTTCTGTTTGGTTAATAAGGTAAATAAATCCCAAAATATTTTAGGAAGGGGGTGAGTTACTAAAACAATAGCTCAGAAAAAAAAAAGAAAAGAAAAAGAAAAATCAGACAGAGTATGAATACATAACTACATTTTTTCAAATATTTTTCGTAAAGATAATTTTATGTCTTTATACAGTTCATGCATCAAAACACGCTTACTCATGCAAAATTTATTAAACTGCATCCTCCAGCTGAAGTAAACTGTAGGACAGGATTAATTAGCACAGCATGTGTGAAAGCTTTCTTTCTCTGTTCCTTGTCAGTTGCTATGGTTACACTACAGGAAAAGAGCTACACTACCTTTTAAAAAAGATGAAGTTCATGGGTTATTATCAAAACTTCTTATATTAATGTTTAGTTTGAATTAAAAGTCAGAAAGCAAAGTGAAATGCTAACCAGATGAGTATTAGGTTATTTGCACATTGCTGCTTTGGATAAGTCTGTGCACATGAAGGGTACAGGTTCCTATGGGCACCTAAGTGGCTTACATAACAATTCATGGTATCCAGCTGAACATTTCTAACTAATGCAAGACCCAGAAGTAGGGTAAAAATCCTGCTATGCAAACCCTACTGCCAGTGATTCAAAGTTGGACTGCCCTGATACTAGCACAGCAGAACCTTAGATCTGCAGAGGAATTAAGAAGCTCTATAGCTAACCACTTAACAATGAAAGAATTCCTTTTTATATCTCTCTTTTTTTAAATTTTTATTGTAGTAATTCGTGCAATATAGCATACATCTTTGTTAAGTACAAGTTGTTAACAACATATTTGCACACAATTCTCATTTGATCCCTTCCCCAATTCCCACCCCATTCCCTCTCCCTCCCTCCCCCTCAGGTTCACTTCAGTGAGTGACCCTGATATGATTGTGTAAGTTCATCATGTGCATTAGGGTGTCCCTCTGCCCCATGTGTCCACTACAATTAATTCAACTTCTTTGCTTATCAAGGATCTCTCCTTTTCATCTGGAGACCCTCCTATGCCCCATCTTCTCCCTACCATCCACATATTAGGGAGAACATATGCTTCTTAACTCTTTATGACTGACTAATCTCACTTAACATAATGTTTTCCAGTTGCATCCATTTCCCTGCAAAGAACATGATTTTATTCTTCTTTATGGCTGAGTAAAATTCCATTGTGTACATGTCCCATAGTTTTGTAATCCATTCATCTGTGGTTGGACATCTTGGCTGCTTCCATAGTTTGGCTATTGTGAATTGAGCTGCTATAAACATAGATACACATGCATCGTTCTGA
>PVLC010048250.1:0-10816 GCA_004027655.1 Graphiurus murinus
GGATTGAACTCAGGGGCGTTCTACCTCCGAGCTATACCCCCAGCCCTATTTTTTATTCTTTATTTTGAAACCAGGTCTCACTAAGTTGCAGAGTGCCTCACTAGTTAGCTGAGGCTGGCCGTGGACCCGGATCCTCTGGTCTCAGCCTCCCAAATGCTGGGATTACAAGCGTGCGCCACCACGCCCGGCTTCCTAGCCCTATTTTTTATTCTCTATTTTGAAACAGGGTCTCACTAAGTTGTGGAGGGCCTCACTAGGTAGCTGAGGCTGGCCGTGAACCCGGATCCTCTGGTCTCAGCCTCCCAAATGCTGGGATTACAAGCGCGTGCCACCACTCCCGGCTAGCTCCTCTCCTCTTGACCTGTCCCAAAATCTACGAAATGAGGAGCTGGACTACTTCTCGAGGGAACCCTTTCGACAGGAAGTGTAGTAAGTGGCCACAGGCTGGAGGGACGGGCTGCCTTGGGTGGGTGAGTCCCAGGTCTCCAGCAGAACGCTGTGCTCAGGTCTGAAGCAGAGGGAAGTGTGTGTGGGGGGGTGGGGAGTGGGCTGCCCTGATCCTTATCTTGGGAGCTGCCCAGTAGCCCAGAAGAGGGGTTAGAACCAATTTAGGTCAGTCAGGACACTGGCTATTAACCCCTTGAATCCCAGTGTTGCACTCTCTGGGTCCTATCCCTGGCTCAGCAGCCTGGCTGGGGGAGGCTGATTTCTCCAGGAAACTCTGGGTCCCCAGCCCTTCCCTGAGCCTGCCTTGGACAGGCTGTTCTTTCTTGTTTACGACCCCCAGCCCAGGGGAACAGCGATTGCTCATCCTTGCGTGTGATTTGAGAGGGCCAAGTCTCTCCGGCCTGGCGGAAACTCTAGCCCCGCCGGCCGCCTGGCATCGGAATGCTCAGCTGGTCCCCTCCCGGGGCTCATGTGACTGTGACCCAACTATAAATATCAGAGGGGCCTCAGCCCAAGACAGACGCAGCGCCAGGAGGAGAAGACAAAGAGGATCCGGGCGGTGCTTTGTGACAAAGGCAGGTGGAGGAGGCAGCCACCTCCCGACTGTATGGATTATAAGTCGAGCCTGATCCAGGATGGGAGCCCTATGGAGAACTTGGAGAAGCAGCTGATCTGTCCCATCTGCCTGGAGATGTTCACCAAGCCGGTGGTCATCCTACCGTGCCAGCACAACCTTTGCCGGAAGTGTGCCAATGATATCGTGCAGGTCAGTGCTGGGCAATGCGGGTCCTGGGGCGCAGGCGGGTGGCTATTGCACTTCCCTACCCTCCTAGCCTAGGACCCTTCCCGCCAGAGCAGGCTCATCTCCTCCTAAGTGAACCCAGGCCGAGGCCTCAGGACAGGCTGAGGGGGCTGGGGAAGCGGCTCTGGCTGCCCCAGGCCTTCTCCATGACGCACATGATTCCCCTCCTCACCCTGCCCTGGCTCCCCAGCCATCCCGAGCTAGCTCCACTCTCCAGTCAAGAGTCAAATACCTCCAGCGATAAGCAAGGAGGCAGGAGAGGAGAGAGAAACCAGACCCTGGGGCTGAAGCCAGCTCCAAAGTGGCAGGGGGCCCAGAGCTTTGGAGGAGGGTGGCAATGGAGGCATCTTGAGGGGCAGGAGGGGAGTCTGTCTATCTCTAGAGAAAGGGAAGCAAATGTCCTGGCTGAGACAGGATTCAAGGGGCACTAGAGAAAATATTCTTTCACTGTGTCTTCTTTAAAGTAGTAGCCCACTAGGCGTGGTGGCAATGTACTTAGCACACCTGTAATCCCAGTACTTGGGGGCTGAGACAGGAGGATCGCAAGTTCAAGGCCAGGTTCAGCAAATCAGAGAGACCCTCAGCAACAGACCCAGTTTCAAAATAAAAAAATATGCTGGGCATGGTAGCACATACCTGTAATCCCAGCACCGGGGAGACCGAGACAGGAGGGATCACAGGTTCAAGGCCAGCCTCAGCAATTTAGTAAGGCCCTCAGCAACCTAGTGAGACCCTGTTTCAAAATAAGAAATAAAAACCGGGCATGGTGGTGCATACTCGTAATCCCAGTACTTGGGAGGCTGAGACAGGAGGATCAAAGCCAGTCTCGGCAGCTTAGCAAGACCCTTCACAACTTAGTGAGACTCTGTTTCCAAATAAGAAATAAAATTGGGTTGGGGGTATAATTTGGAAGTAGAATGCCTCTGGGTTTAATCTCCAGCACCAAAATAAAGTAAATAAATAAAAAGAGCTGAAGATAAGCTCAGAGGTAGAATGCCCCTGAGTGCAATCCCCAGTACCACAACAAATAAATAAACACATATAAATAAATGGGCTGGGGGTGTAGCTCAGAGATCGAATGCCCCTGGGTTCAATCCCCAGTACCACCCCCCCAAAAAAGTAGCAGGCCTAGGAGCTTGCTCTAATTATAAGGCCCGTTTCACAGGTGGGCCAACTGAGGCACAGAGAGAAAAGACTGCTTACCTTAAGCCACTCTGAATAAACATGACTTGATCCCAGGCCTGCTGGCTCCTGAACCTGGCGATTGCTTGGTTGTTTCTCAGGTCCTCCTTGAGAAGGTGGGTTGGATCTAAGTTTAGCTGGAGTAAGCAGGAGAAGGCTAACAGGAGACTAGAAGGGGCTAAGGAGGCAGCGCATGCTCACCTCTGCCTTGACCACCCGCAGGCCGCAAACCCCTACTGGACCAGCCGGGGCGGCTCGGGGTCCATGTCTGGGGGCCGTTTCCGCTGCCCCTCCTGCCGCCACGAGGTGATCATGGATCGTCACGGGGTATACGGCCTGCAGAGGAACCTCCTGGTGGAGAACATCATTGACATCTACAAGCAGGAGTGCTCCAGGTCAGCCTGCAGGACTTAGCCACTGCTCCTAACTCCTCCTTTGTCTGCACAGGACCCTGTGCCTGGCTGGACTGGCATCAGCAGGCAGCTCAGAGAGCCCTGGCCTTAGGCAGGAGAGGCCGCCTCTCGGGCTCACTCAGGGCAGGGGAAAGGGGCCCTCTTGAGAGACACTGAGATGGAGGTTGGGGAAAAGATGAGATGTGAGGAGAGAGGATCGGGCCAGTGACATGGCCCTGGCTGGCAGGGAAAGTGCCAGTGAGGAAAGCGGCCTGTTCGTCTAGGTAATGATAGCCAGAGCTCTTCATGTAGGTGCCTCACAGCAGCCCATGGGTTGGGTGTGACTTTTATTATCCCCATTCCACAAGAAACTGAGGCTCCAAGCTGGGCATAGTGGCCCATGTTTGTAATCCCAGTACTTGGGAGGCTGAAACAGGAGGATTGTAGATTCAAGTATAGCCTCAGCAACTTAGCAAGATCCCCAGAAACTTAGCAAAACCTTGTTTCAAAATAAAAAATAAAGCCAGGTATGGTGGCACACGCTTGTAATCCCAGTACTTGGGAGGCTGAGATGGAAGATTCCGGGTTCGTGGCCAGCCTCAGCTACTAACTGAGGCCCTCTACAACTTAGTGAGACCCTGTTTCCAAATTAAGAATAAAAAAAAAAAAAATAGGGCTGGGAGTGTAGCTCGGAGGTAGAATACCCCTGGGTTCAGCCCCCAGTACTGCAAAATAAAACAAAAAGACAAAAAACAGCTGGGTGTGGTGGCACATGCTTTTAATCCCAGTACTTGGGAGGCGGAGGCAGGAGGATGGCAGGTTCGTGGACAGCCTCAGAAAGTAGTGAGCTTGTAATCCCAGCATTTGGGAGGCTGAGACCGGAGGATCCGGGTTCGCAGCCAGCCTCAGCTACCTAGTGAGGAACTCTGCAACTTTGTGAGACTCAGTTTCAAAATAAAGAATAAAAAATAGGGCTGGGGGTATAGCTCAGAGGTAGAATGCCCCTGAGTTCAATCCCCAGTACCGCAAAAAAAAAAAAAAAAGAAAGAAAGAAAGTAAAGTAGTGAGACTGAGCTGGGTGTGGTGGTGCACGCTTGTAATCCCAGCTTTCGGGAGGCTGAGACTGGAGGATCTGGGTTTGCAGCCAGCCTCAGCTACCTAGTGAGGCACTCCGCAACTTAGTGAGACCCGGTTTCGAAATAAAGAGTAAAAAATAGGGCTAGGGGTGTAACTCGAAGGTAGAACGCCTCTGAGTTCAATCCCCAGTACCGAAAAAAAAAAAAAGTAGTGAGACTTTCATCAACCTACTGAGTCCCTGTTTCAAAATAAAAATAAAAAATAGAGCTGGGGGTATAGCTCAGAGGTATTATGTCCTGGATTCAATCCCCATAACCCAAAAACAAAAACAATAAACAAAAACCCAAAAACAAAATAAGAATAGATAATAAGATAGAATGCCCCTGGGTTCAGTCCCCAGCACCACAAAACAAAAACAACCCTGAGTCTAGGAGTCTAGGTTGGGAAATGGCCAATTTTACCCTGAGAGAAGTGCATATAACATGTCAAATGCCTAAGTGGAGAAAGCCATAAAATGAGACAGGCATTCTGAGAATGTGTTAGAGAAGGAAGAGAAAGAAGAGACTCTGGACCCCAGGGAAAATCTTTGTATGTGGAGTAGAAGCTCATTGGGCTACCGGACCACCCTGGGCCTCCCCCGTGCCCGTCGTGTGAGTCAGGGGCACACGCTCCAAACCTCAGGTCACCGTCAGGGTGTACTTACTGACTTATCCCTTCTACCTGGATTGAATTCCCACCTCCTGTATGCCAGGTGCTGTCTCCTGTACATTCAGAAGAGACAAGCTTCCCTGCTCGGGTGGAGGATACAGTCTGGTGGATTAAATATAGAATTAAATGAGGCCATCAGTATAAATTGCTTAGTTCACAGCCCCACCTGCAGTAACGAAGAGCTATGTGACTATAATTAGAGCAAAGCTGCTCTTGCCTCCGCTGCCCTGACTGTCAGGTGACCTTGGGCAAGTCAACTCACTTTCCTGGGGCCCATTTCCTCTTCTCCAGACCACTGCTAGGTCTGACTCTGGAATTCTCTGACCCTTCCCATGTCCTCCCTGCTGGCCTCCCCAACCTCAGAGTTGGAGTTATATTTTATATATTTTAATTTCAATTTAATTAATTAAAAATTTTTCTTTTTGCAGTACTGAGTATTGAACCCAGGGGCATTCTACCTCTGAGTTACACCCCCAGCTCTATTTTTTATTCTTTATTTTTGAAACAAGGTCTCACTAAGTTGCAGAGGGCCTCACTAAGTAGCTGAGGCTGGCCAGGAACTTGTGATCCTCCAGTCTCAGCCTCCCAAGTACTGGGATTGCGAGTGTGTGCCACCATGCCTGGGTGCAGCATTGGAGTTTGAGTCTTAGGATGTGGGGACAGGTTTGGTGTCACTGGTATCCCTGGGCCTGAGTCCCTAGAAGTTTCAGAGTGAAGGTTTGGGGGCAGCCAGGCACTGAGAGCTCAGGGTATAGATCTGGGCTGGCCTCCTGTGACTAGAGCCAGGGAGGGGACAGGGACTCAGGACTCCCCCTGACTTGTGACCGTTCTCCTCAGTCGTCCCCTGCAGAAGGGAAGCCACCCGATGTGCAAAGAGCACGAAGATGAGAAAATCAACATCTACTGCCTCACGTGCGAGGTGCCCACATGCTCCATGTGCAAGGTGTTCGGGGCCCACCAGGCCTGTGAGGTGGCCCCGCTGCAGAGCGTCTTCCAGGGACAGAAGGTACTGACTTTGGCCGCTTCTGCCCCAAGATGATTCAGGAGATGGATCTGATCCCTGTTGATCTGCTGAGCCGGCCTTTCAGGAATAGTCCCTTGGAGGGACTTCCCAGGCCGCAGGAACAGCAGCCCTTGCCTTCCTGGGGGAGGCAACTGAGCTCATGGGTTATACTTAGAGCCACTTGAGAGCCCCTGGGTGTGGCCATAGGAGAGAGGCCAGACCCCAGGGCCAGGCCAGCAGGCCCTCTCAGGCCATGGCTTCTTTGGGCCCTGGATACCTCCACCTGAGCCTGGCACCTCTCCCAGGCTCCATAGTCCCCTGCAGCAGGAGGCAGCTTAGATCCCCTGCCGGGGCCTCTGGCAGCTCCAACGTCCTGCCCATGTGGTAAGCTGTGGCCGCCCCACTTTGTGTCCTTTTTCTTCTGCTTTTTTAATGGTACTGGGAATTGAACCCAGAGGCATTCTACCTCTGAGCTACACCCCCAGCCCTATTTTATTTTATTTTGAAACAGTCTTGCTAAATTATTGAGGCTGGCCTCAAACCTGTGATTCTCCTGTCGTATCAGCCTCCCAAGTGCTGGGATTACAAGCCTGTGCTACCACACCTGGCTTTCCACTCTTCTTTTGATCTCTTTTTCTTTTCTTTTTTTTCCTTATGGCAGTACTCGGGATTAAATCCATAAGCATTCTACCTCCAAGCTATACCCTGAGCCCTATTTTATTCTTTATTTTGAAATAGGGTCTCACTAAGTTTCAGAGGGCCTCACACATTGCTGAGGCTGGCTGCGAACCTGCGTTCCTCCTATCTCAGCCTCCCAACTACTGGGATTACAAGCGTGCGTCACCACACCTGGCTTGATTTCTTTCTTCTAGAACTTTATTATTTTCTCAGAAGCCAGCCCCTCCTCTGCCAGTACCTGGCTGTGTGTCTTGAACAGCTCAGTCTCCCTCTCTGGGCCTCATCTGTAAAATAAGGGATGTAGTATCTCTCTGATATTCTTTGCTCTTGATCTGAGCTGCACCCCAGAAAGCGGGGCGGTATCCCTGCTAGAAACTCTTTCTAGCAGAGGAGAGTAAAGGTGGCTTGCCGCTGCGCTGCCCAGTGTGCTGGCTCTGAGTCTACTTCCCTCTCTCCTCTCTTGCTCCTCATCCCTTGCCCCATCTAGACTGAGCTGAGTAACTGCATCTCCATGCTGGTGGCGGGGAATGACCGTGTGCAGACCATCATCACTCAGCTAGAGGATTCCTGTCGGTTGACCAAGGTGAGGGGACAGAGTAGCCCCAGTGCAAATGGCCTCAGGAAGGCTCACCCCTGGCTTGTGACTAAAGGTCACTGCCTGGAACTTGGGGGGCTGAGGGCTGACAGGGTGGCAGGGGAGGGACGAAACCACATCGCTTACTCAGCACAGCTGTGTTGGGCTCTGCCCTGGGCACCAGGGATGGGGCCGGTTGAGACACACCTGGTCCCTGAGCTCGGGGAGTGTCCTGCCAAAAACTTCCAGTATTTATTCAGCACTCCTATCTTTTAGGATACAAGGCTTCTCAAACTCTAAAGGCACACAAATCCCCCAGGCTCTGATTCTGTAGTTCCAGGATAAAGTGTGCAATTCTGCGTTGCCCTCACCATCCCAGGGTTTCCCCAAGTTGTCGGGTCCACGGCAGAGGGCAGAAGGGAGCTTTTCCAGCCCTGGAAGAGCATCCAGGACTCTCTCTCCCCTCGAGGCAGGGTCCTGGGGATGACACGGGGGAAGGGGACACCACAATTGCTAGTGGATGAGAGTCCTGCGAAGAGTAGGCTCAAAGGAGGGAGGGGAATAAGCTGACCACTCCTCAGGCGCCCAGTCCGAGAGGTGCTACTGTCATAACCACTGAACAGAGAAGGCAGTTGGGGCTCAGTATCTGTGTGGAAGAGAGGGGCGCTTCCCCCTTTTCTGAGAAACTGCATGGGGAGCTGACCTCTACCTCCCCAGGACAGTGAGGCAGACCTTCCTGACTCCAGCCTCCACCCCAGCCCCCAACGTGGAGGGAAGCTTGTGACTTGGGGCATAGGGAGGGATCGCACCATGTGACCCTAGAGTCCCTTAGCGGCTCTCCATAATTTCAGCCTCTGAACATCACCAAGCAGCTGTAAATTGACAGCGCTTTCTTCTTGCTAGCCTTCGTTTTGCCTTCTGTAAAATGGGGGCTGTTGTGAGATCTCATTCAGCTTTAGACGGTTAGCACCGGTCCCAGGAAGGGGGTAAGGACCACACAGGATGTGACTGCAGGATCTCTGTCTCCAGGAGAACAGTCACCAGGTGAAGGAAGAACTGAGCCAGAAATTCGACACGCTGTACGCCCTCCTGGACGAGAAGAAGAGTGAGTTGCTGCAGCGGATCACGCAGGAGCAGGAGGAGAAGCTAAGCTTCATCGAGGCCCTCATCCAGCAGTACCGAGAACAACTGGACAAGTCCACCAAGCTGGTGGAGACAGCCATCCAGTCCCTGGATGAACCTGGCGGGGCCACGTTCCTCTTGGTGAGCCCCAGTCGGAGGGTGTGGGCGGATTCAAGTTGTGCTCCTCCAGTGACTACCCATGGGCCCTTGGACAAGTTAATTTAAGTCTCTGCAAGCTTTTTTCTCATCTGTAAAATGGGCGTGCAACAATCTACCTTCCTCTTACTGATTTTATGAGAATCATTAAGAGGATGCAGAGCCAGGCGTGGTGGCGGGCATCTGTAATCCCAATACTTGGGAGGCTCAGACAGGAGGATCGAAGGTTCAAGGACAGCCTCAGCATCATAGCAAGACTCTCAGAAACCTATTGAGACCCTGTTTCAAAATGAAAAAATTTTAAAAAGGGCTAGGATATTAGCTCAGAGATAGAACACCCCTGGGCTCAATCTGTAGTACCCCTCCTCCCCCCTCCCCCCCCTAAAAAAACCAGAAGATGTTTGTGAAGTGGCTTTGGAAGTTGTGAAACACAGTGTCCCATTGTATTTTGTCAATTAAAGACAATTAATTAATTGAGCACCTATGGTGAGCATGCAATGAGGTGAAGACAGAGAAAAACAAGATCCAGCCCTGACCTAGAAGAGCTTGTTGGGGTGACAGAAAAGGCTCAGCTATAAAGACTTCAAAGTTGAGTTCACTGAAGATTACCTCAGCTCCAGCTGGGAGTGGTGGTGCACACCTGTACAGAATCCCCACAATTCCAGAGCCTAAGGCAGGAGGATGGCAAATTTGAGGCCAGCCTGGGGAATTTAGCTACACCTCATCTCAAAATAAAAAATAAAAAGGAGGCGGGCATGGTGGTGCACGCTTGTAATCCCAGCATTTGGGAGGCTGAGACCGGAGGATCCCGGTTCTCGGCCAGCCTCAGCTACCTAGTGAGGCACTCCGCAACTTAGTGAGACCCAGTTTCAAAATAAAGAATAAAAAATAGGGCTGGGGATGTAGTTCGGAGGTAGAATGCCCGAGTTCAATCCCTAGTACCGCAAAAAAAAAAATAAATAAATAAATAAATAAATAAAAAGGGCCAGGCATGGTGGTACACACCTGTAATCCCAGTAGTTTGGAGGCTAAGACAGGACAGTCGCAGGTTCAAGGCCAACCTCAGCAACTTAGTGAGATCCTGTTTCAAAATAAGAAATAAAAAGGGCTGGGGGTGGAGCTCAGAGGTAGAACATCCATGGATTCAATCCCCAGTACCAAAATAAGTAAGTAAATAAGTAAATAAATAAATAGGGCTGGGGATGTAGCTCAGCAGTAGGGCATCCTTATGTTCCATCCCTGGCACACCAGAATAAATGAATAAAATCTCTGTCAGCCATTCCGGTGGCCAGCTTTTGGATTGTGATTCTCACCGAGAGACCTCAAGCTTCAGGAGCTTTTGGACTAATACCTGGAGAGTCTGGGCTTCCTGCCAGGACAATGGGAGGGTCCTGGGGTGCTGACCAAGTCCTGTGCAGACACAGCTGGGCTGGGGGGGGTGACACTCGGTCACTGGGTTTGCACATTTCCTGGGGTCACCTCTTTTGTAATCCTAACCCTCTGCTCTCTCTCCCTACAGAGTGCCAAGCAACTCATCAAAAGGTCAGTGTCTCCCCAGGGGCTGTGGCCTAATCTCCAGCGCCCAGCAGGGCTTTTGACTTCTGTCCTGGGGAACCCCAGTGCATTAGGTTGCAGGGAGGGGCCTTTCCTGACCTTTGCAGCTCCTCCTTTCTCAAACCTTCCATCTTGCTTGAGACTGGAGAGGAAATGCCAGCCCTTCCAGGGGGGCTCTCCCCCTAAGGCTGGGGTGTGAGCCTGGCAGGGTGCTTAGGGAGCCGGGGCTAAGACACCCCACCCTGCACTGAGCCCTGAGAGCTCACCTGCCTCTCTCTCTCCCCCACAGCATTGTGGAAGCTTCCAAGGGCTGCCAGCTGGGGAAGACAGAGCAGGGCTTTGAAAACATGGACTACTTCACTTTGGACTTAGAGCACATAGCGGACACCCTGAGGGCCATCGACTTTGGGACAGGTAAAGGAGGCAGCAGCAGGCCAAACTCGGGCCCAACTTCTAGATGAGCCCAGAGCCTAGCATGGTGCCTGTGCATAAATGTTGCTCAGTAAGTTATGTATGCATCCAAAGATCAGACAGACCTGAGTTCAAATCCTGATTCTGCCATTTGTGTGTTTTCTGTGCCACCCTTGGCAGCCCGCAGTCCCCCTCCCTGAGCTTCATTTTCTAACTTTAAAAACCAGGCTTAGCCAGGTGCAGTACGCACACCTGTAATCCCAGTACTTGGGAGGCTGAGACAAGAGGATTGCAACTTTGGCAATTTAGCAAGACTCTTAACAACCTACTGAGACCCAATTTCAAAACTATAAAATAAAAGCCAGTAGTGGTGGTGCACGCTTGTAATCCCAGTACTTGGGAGGCTGAGACCGGAGGATCCGAGTTCACAGCCAGCCTCAGTTACTTAGTGAGGGTCTCCGGAACTTAGTGAGACCCTGTTTCAAAATAAAAGAATAAAAAATAGGACTGGGGGGCCGGGCGTGGTGGCGCACGCTTGTAATCCCAGCATTCGGGAGGCTGAGACCAGAGGATCCGGGTTCGCGGCCAGCCTCAGCTACCTAGTGAGGCACTCCGCAACTTAGTGAGACTCGGTTTCAAAATAAAGAATAAAAAATAGGGCTGGGGGTATAGCTCGGAGGTAGAATGCCCCTGAGTTCAATCCCCAGTAC
>PVLC010048251.1:0-10806 GCA_004027655.1 Graphiurus murinus
CTCTTTCACCCAACTACAGCTGAATTCACATTTTTCTCAGCTGCACATGGAACCTTCTCCAAAATAGACCACATTCTGGGCCACAAAGCAAGCACTGGCAAATTCAAAAAATGCAACATAATTCCCTGCATCTTCTCAGACCACAATGGAGTGAAACTAGAAATAAACTCCAAGAAGATCCAAAGTAACCGTGGAAACACATGGAGACTGAACACCACACTGCTGAATGAAGATTGGGTCATAGAAGAAGTAAGGGGAGAAATTTAAAAATTCCTAGAAACCAATAAAAACAGAGACACAACATATCAAAACCAACCTCTGGGACACCCTAAAGGCAGTACTAAGAGGAAAATTTATAACACTGAGTGCCCACATAAGAAGAACAGAAAATCACCAAATAAATAACCTAATGACACAGCTCAAAGCCCTTCACAAACAAGAACAGTCTAACCCCAAAGCCAGTAGAAGACAGGAAATCATGAAAATCAGAGCAGAAATTAATGAAATAGAGAATAAAAAAACAATACAGAAAATCAACAAAGCCAAAAGCTGGTTTCTTGAAAAAATAAACAAGATCGATAAACCATTGGCCAACCTAACCAAAAGAAAGAGAGACTCAACCCAAATTACCAAAATAAGAGATGAAAAAGGTGATATTACCACTGACAGTATGGAAATAGAGAGGATAGTCAGAAACCATTTTGAAAAACTATACTCCAACAAAATAGAAAATCTAGAAGAAATTGACATATTTCTAGACGCATATAACCTTCTTAAATTGAGTCAAGAAGATATAGAAAACTTAAACCGACCAATAACAATCAAAGAGATATAAATAGCAATAAAGAATTTACCATCAAAGAAAAGCCCAGGGCCAGATGGTTTTCCAAGTGATCTTTATTTCTTATTGTCTCCCTCATTTCACACTAGGCCCCTTTCTTAGGGAGGGCCTAAAATTTTTAGTGATATGTTTTTCATATCCTGTATACTTTCTCCTTTCATTTCTAAGGTATTTGATCATATTAAAAATAAAAATTCTGATTTATCTGTTTTGCTTTTTACCAAGTTCTGTATTGGAGATCTCCATTGCTGTTGAGTTGTGGGAGTTTAATTTTTCTTACTGGTCTTTTTTTCTCATTTTTTAGGATTCATATGCTTGTATCTCTGTTGTCTTGGCATCCTCTTCCTCTTTGTGTGGGAGTCCTATTTCTATTTGCTGTTCCTTTATAATAAGTCCTATGTTGAGGGTATATGTTTGCCTCAACAAATCTGTGTCTTATAATCAGAATTTTGAATTAGTACCCCAGAACCTCTATAGCAGGATATAGTTCTTAGTCAGTGCAAGCAAGCACATTCTTTGGTTAGCTGGAGGCCTTCAAGCTCTCTAGATCCAAATTAATAGGACCAGAGAATATAATGTTCTGAGCCTGTGGCCCAGCTGTCCAGGGCATCACTACTGCTCTGATGGTTGTGATCATGTGAAACCCTGTGCACTGCTGGCATTTGGACTCCTTTGTCATTGGACTCAAGCTCAGCAAGGCTAAAGATTATGACATTTTGAGCCTGTAGCCAGCTGGCTGTGTGTGTGTGTGTGTGTGTGTGTGTGTGTGTGTGTGTGTGTGTGTGTTTTACTGGGAATTAAACCCAGGAGAATTCTACTTCTGAGCTACACTCCAAGCCATATTTTATTTATTATTTTGAAATAGAGTCTTACTAAATTGTGAAGAGCCTGGCTAAGTTACTGACACTGACCAAGAATCTGTGATCTTCCTATCTCAGCCTCCCAAGTTCTGAGATTACAGGCATGTGCCTCCAAGGATACCACTGCTATTCTTTTGGTTGCAATTATGTGAAACACTGTCAGCTTCTCTCTTCCATGCTCACTAGTCACAAACTCTGCTTCCTGAGAGATTGTAGAATTCCCAGCCTGTAGTGTTTGTGTGATCAAATTTGATACCTCTGCTTTTCTGCCAGTTTTGATCAAGTAAAACCCTGATGGTCCCTTGACCTCCTTGCTTGTAGGGCCCAAACTCTACCAAAAGAGAAATTGTTCACCAAGGGGTATGCATGGCTATTTAACCTCAAGGATACCACTGCTGCTCTGGGCAGTTGGAATCTCATGAGAGCTTGCTGGCCATTGGCCTGGGTACACCACCAGGTGTACAGGCTCATCAAGGTGGCTCCCACCTCAGCTCTCAGTTCACCAAATGAGATGCGTGGAGATCTTTTCAGTTCTCTGCTCTCTGTGCTGTCTCCAGTTCAACCACATTTTGAATGTGTTTCTTCTGTTGAGTTCTGACTGCTTTTTTTTCTCTCACCAAGAAGAAGTCTTCCCACGAGTTCCAAGTCTCTTGGAGTAACAGAAATCTGCTGCCTTCCTTTATTTCACTATCTTGATTCTTCCAGCATTTTTCTTTTTCTTTAAAGTTTCTTTGACTATTTAGAGGATTATTGTGCTTCCATAATAATTTTAGGTATTTTTATTTTTGGAATTCTGTGAATAAAATTATTGATATTTTAAGGGGGATTACATTGAATCTGTAAGTTGCTTTGGGTAATATGAACACCTTAACTGTAGTAATTCTTCTAAGCCATGAACCTTAAAGGTCTTTCCATTATTCATGTGTGTGTCTTCTACATTTTTCATCAGTCTTTTGTATTTCTTTTGAGAATTATCTGTTTATTTCATTAGCCTATTGATTGATTGATTTATCTTTTGGGTGGTCAGTTTTTTGAGTTTTTATATATTCTGGTCATTAATACTTTGTTAAAAAATAGCTGGCAAGGATTATCTATAATTCCATAGACTTTCCCTTTATGTTCTTAATTGTTTCTTGTACTGTGCTAAAGATTTTAATTTGAGGTCATTCTATATATTGGTTCTTGGTAATAATCCCTGAACATTAGGATTTTTATTAAGGAAGTCCTCTGCCTATATGAATTGACCCTATGATTTTTTTTTTCAGTTGCAAAGATTCTAATCAAATTTCAAGATATTTGGTCTACTTTGAGTTGACTTTTGTACAGTATGAATGACAGAGATTTAGTTTTATTCTTCTACATATAGATATCCAGTTTTCCCAGGACCATTTTTTCTGTGTAGTCTTTTCTATTCTATTGGTCTACATGTCTGTCTTCATGCCATTGCCATAGTGTGCTGAGTACTATGATTTGAAATCCAGCATTTTGATGCCCCCAGCATTACTTTTTTTTTTTCTTCTGAATTGCTTTGGTTATTCTGGATCTTGTTTTCTCTATGAATTTTTGAATTTTTTTTCAGTTCTGTGAAGAACATCATTGGTATTTTGATGGGGATTCCATTGAACAAGTAGATCACTTTTGGTAATATGGCCATTTTAACAATATTAAGTCTGCCCATCCAAGAACATGGGAAATCTTTCTATCTTTAGTCTCTCCTTCAATTCTTCTTTTCAGTGGTCTGGAATTTGCATTGTAGAGGTCTTTCACCTCGTTAATTGTATTTGTTTCTACGTACTTTTTTTTTTTTGAGGCTATTGTGAATGGAATTGTTTTCCTGATTCTTTCTTAGTGAATTCATTCTTGGTGTGTAGAAAAACTATTGATTTTTGTATATCGATTTTGCATTTTTCTACTTTGCTGAATTTATCAGCTCTCTAAGTCTTCTGCTGGAATTTTTTGTTTTGTTTTGTTTTTAATCTTCTAAGCATAAGATACAGTTTGGTATTTTTTTTCTTGCTGTTTGTTTATAATTTTATTCCATTATGATTCAATAAGATGCAAGGAATGATTTCAACTTGTTCTATTTGCTAAGACTTGCTTTGTGGTCTAAAATATTATCTAGCTTGGAGACAGTCCCATGAAAAGAAAGTATATTCATCTGTTGTTGGGGGGAATATTCTGTAGATGTTAAATCTATTTGATCTATAGTATGCTTTATCTCTGTAGTAGCTTTGTTAATTTTATTTCTAGGTGAGAGAAGTGTATTGAAATCATCAAATACTGTTGCATAAGAGTTTTTATGAGCATTTTGTGAATTAGTGTTTGTTTTATGTAATTAGGTATACCAGTTTTTGAGGCATAAATATTTGATTTTATTATATCTTCTTGTTGGATTGATCCCTTGACCAGTATCTAGTGACCTTCAGTGTCTCTTCTGAATAATGTCAACTTGAAGTAAGCTTTGTTAGAGATGAGAGTAGCTACTCCTGCTTGCTTCCAGCCTCTATTTGCATAAAATATCATTTTTCATCCTTTCATTTTCAGCCTGTGGATGCCTTTGCCTATGAGGGTGTTTTCTTGCAGGCAAAATTTAGTTGGGTGTTGTTTTTTATCCAATCTGTCAGTTTATGTCTTTTAATTGGAGATTTGAGGCCATTAAAATTCAGTGTTATTATAAAGAGGTATGTATTACTTCCTGTCATTTTGATGTATTTCTAATGCTTGATTTCATTCTAGTTCTCATTTGCTTATCTGCTCTTGTTATAAGATTTATTCTTTCTTGAGCGCTTTTGTTTGTTATTATCTTTACTTCTGTGTATAGGACTTCTTTAAATATTCTTTGTGATGCTGCCTTAGTGATAAATTTCTTTAGTTTATGGTTATATCGGAAAGGTTTTATCTTTCCTTTGATTCTTTTGTGTTTGTGTGTGTGTGTGTGTGTGTGTGTGTGTGTGTCTGCGCACATGTATGTAGTGTTTGTGTGTATGTGTGTATCTGTTACTGGAGATAGAAGCTAGGGACTTTCTACCTCTCCGAACTATACCCCAGTCCTATTTTATTTTTATTTCTAGGTTGATGAGAGTCTCACTACTTGCTGAGGCTATCCTGAAATCTGCGATCCTCCTGTGTTAGCCTCCCAAGCACTGAATTGCAAGCATGCACCACCATGCCTGGCTTTTCCTTTGATTATTTAGTTAATTAATTATTTTATTTATTTATTTATTTATTATTTATTTATTGTGGTACTGGGATAAAACCAAAGGGTGTTCTGCCACTGAACTATACTCACAACCAATTTTATATTTTTTTTATAGGTTTTCATTAAGTTACCACATGCAGGTCTCAACCCTGTGATCTTCCTGTCTCAGCCTCCCAAGTAATGGGATTACATCTGTGTACCTCCATCCACCTCTATGCCCTGTTTCTCCCTTGATTTTGAAACATAGCTTTGCTGAATATAGCAATCTTGATTGGCATTTATTTTCTTCTAGAGCTTGATATACATTGTTTCAAGGCTTCCTGAACTTTTAAGGTTTCTCCCAAGAAATCTGCTTTATTCTGATTGTTTTAAGTTACACTGTGACCTTTCCTGTCTTGTATACTTCATTCATTCATTCATTTTTGTGGTACTGAGGATTGAACCCAGGGGCATTCTGTCTCTGAACTTTACTCCCAGCCCTATTTTTTTTCTTTATTTTTGAAACATGGTCTCACGAAGTTGCAGAGGGCCTCACTAAGTAGCTGAGGCTGTCCACCAACCTGTGATCTTCCTTTCTCATCCTCACAAGTATTGGGATTACAAGCGTGAGCCAACAAGCCCAGCTTTGCACACTTTAAAATTCTTTCTTTGAGCCATGCATGGTGGCTCATGCCTATAATCCTGGTACTTGGGAGACTGAGGGAAGAGGATGGCAGCTTCAAGGCCAGCCTCAGTAACTTAGTAAGATACTGTTGCAAAATTAAAATATATATATAATGCACTGGAGGTAGACTGTCCCTGGGTTCAACCCCCAGTACCTGATTTTTTCTTTTAATCTCTATTTTTTGTCCTTCTAAGTATAATGATTCATATATTCCTTTTTGGTTCTAATTGACATTCTAAATGCCTCCACTATCTTAATATCCACCTTGTTCCAAAGGGTGGAAATTTTTGTTCCAGCCCTTGTTCAGAAGGGGTCTTATTTCACTGAGTAATTTATGAGTGTTATTAACCTGCAGCTATGGTCTTTCCTCACTGCCTATGAGCCTTAAGTTTGGTCTCTTAATGGTGTTCCAAAGTTATTGTATATTCTATAGTATTTTTTTCAATATTATCTGAATGTTAATGTTCAGGGCTGTCTACCTTGTCTTTAACTTGTCTTTAAGATCTGAGATTCTATCTTATACTTGATGTAATTTATTGGAGATACTTACAACCAAATTTTTATTTGATTTATTGAGGCTTTGATTCTCAATTTTTGTGTGTGTGTGGTACTGGGGATTGAACTCAGGGGCATTCTACCTCCAAGCAACACCCCCAGTCCTATTTTTTATTCTTTATTTTGCAACAGGATCTCACTAAGTTGTGGAGTACCTCACTAGGTAGCTAAGGCTGAACTTCAAGTTATGAATATCCATTAGCTTTCTTTCTTAGCATGGGAAATGTTCTCATATTTGCATATTTACTATTCCTGTAGCTATATAGTACCTAAGAGCTTACTTATTTCTTTATTATCCTCTCTCCTCTTCCCAGGTTGAGCTCTGTTAGCCTTGAATCTGCTGTCCCTTACCCTACTGATGGAAGTATCGCAGCTGCTGTGGAAGTCTGCCAGTGCCCACCAGGGTACAGTGGCTCCTCTTGTGAAGTAAGTCTGTGAGACTATATCCCCAGTGGAATATAAGATCCGTCAAATAGGACCGTCAATAATCTCCCCTAAAATTAGCTGTTTTTCATCAATAACTGTACAAAAAAGAAAAAATGTATTATTTAAAGAAGAAACTTGAATATCTACCAAAAGGCAAGACTTTCAAATAGAGTGTTAACCATTTAATGTCATCTTGAAATTATGTTTCCTTTCAAGATATTTTATTTTATAACTGAAAATCTGATATTTCTGTAGTGTTTTTTCTAGTTAATCAGCTGCATGCTGGCTAAAAGTAAAATAATATTTTAAAGTGTTTTCCCTTCATTTTAACTTCAGTGATTATCTAGAATTTTGGACTTAATTCTTTTTACTTTTCTCCCATTTTTAATCCTATGTATTATACCATTTCACTATTTCACTTCTAAGAATACAACCAAGTTCCCAATAATCTGAAGCATGCAATATTCAGAATGTCAAGAGCAAAATTTAGGGAAGAAATACCTGGCTCTAGAAAATTCCTTAGTATGATTTGTTTAGCATCCAAAGTTTAAGATATAAATTGTCTTAATATTCTAGATTTATAATAAAATTAATATTTATTTCTTATTATCAGAGGGTGTTATTTTAAGATACTAATTTTTATTTACTTTTATATGTTATCTCTTAGGTAGTTTGAAAATTGATTTTGTTTGAAACCGGTTAAAAAAATAGGAATACCTTGCGTATAAATAAGAGCATGAAGTCTTTAAAATGGTACCCTTAAGGAGTCATTTGAGTGTGCCAAGATATCTCACTTCAGAACACTCTCCTATTATGCAATTTATAGAAATACTCCTTGCATTGCTTTGTCATTTCTCGAGTACATTAAAATAATGCATACTTCCAGAGGATATACAATGCTTACAGTCATATTCATGACAAATGTGTATTTTTGTTTAAGTGAGCTCAGGATTTCCTATCTAGAAATAAAACTAAATATAATTCATTGAAGTACTTGCTCTTCCAAAATTTACAAAGAAAAGAGAAGAATAACCATGGACATGAACAAGCGGTGTCAACCCAAATTTTGTTTTACATATAAAATATATATTATATTTGAAGAAACATTCTTTTATTATAAGTCTTCCAGTTTTCATTTCCAACCAGAGAGTTCCCTTTGGACTTTTAAATTTCTATTTTAGTTGGAATAATAAATACCTTAATTCTATTAGTGCTTTAGTATATTCCCACATCATTCTCAATCTTCTGCATTGTATTTTATACAAGTACTAAATGCCCTTTGAATATAGAATTGTTTGAATATTATCATTCTTTAATCAGCTATGTTTTTGTCCCTTTTTCCCTTTTTCAAAAATATTTTTGATAAATTCTCTACATATTTGACAAATTCTATAAGTTTTCTGTATTAATTATCAATAAGTATAATTTCTATTCTTAAAGAGATAACTGTTTAGGGAGATAGAACAAATACCTATGAAAACTGGACTACAATCCTCTGTAGTTAAGGGACCAATAAGAGATATAGAACATAAATGCAATAATCCTGCAAAGGGGTGAGCTATTCTAGTGGAGAAAGATATCTTGCAAAGTATCCTGGAGATGTGAATTAATGATAACAAAGAACTAGAAAGAGAAAAGTATGTAAGTATGGGAAAAAGAACAGAGAAGCAGATAAGGGAGCATAAAAGCTCCCTGTACCTCTCACACAGTAATAGTTTGAGAAATAAAGTTACTTTAAGATGCATAAAAGAACTTAGTCAAATCAGAGAACAAAGAATTTTGGAACTCTGGAGTTTCTCTCTGACTTCTTTCTTTTACCTTCCAATAACTTTTGTTTGTTTGTTCAAACTTTCTATCCCTAGACTTCATATTATCCAGTCCTGTTCTATCCCGATTTTGTTATTTTATTTTACTTTATTTTATTGTGGTACTGGGAATTGAACCCAAGGGCATTCTATCTCTGAGCTACACTCTCAGCCCTATTTTATTCTTTATTTTGAAACGGTCTTACTAAGTTACATAGGGACTCACAAAGTTGCTGAAGCTGGCCCCTGAACTTGTGATCCTCTGGTCTTAGCCTCCTAAGTATTGGGTTTCCATATGTCACTATGCCTGCTTTGTTTGTTATTTTAATTGAACTTAGTTAAGAAGGTCAGTCACTCCTGATTTGTTATCAGTCGTATGCTGGGATACCTTAAAAGCTGAGTAAACTACAAAAACCATTATGTCTTAATTTAGATTGCTGAGAAGCTCTAGTTCAAAACAGATCAAACAACCCCATTATATTCATTCTCTTTGACTTCATTTGAGGCCACAATGTTGATTCTGAAAACTTTTTCTTCTCCCATTTCTATTTGACATCTTATAAATTGCTCTACAGATGACCTTCCAAATATGTCCTTACTTTCCTTAGTACTATCATAATTCATTTTATTTGACAGTTGAGGAAATGAAAGCAAAGTAGGGTACTTTAAAATTTTTAGGCCAAATGTCTAATGTGATTCTCCTTCTATTTCATAGAATGAATATTATCTACCTTATAGAAGTGTTTGTACTTTCATTTACCTAGCAATGTTCAATGAGCATGTACTTTGAGACCGTGACGTCATGCAGGATAATGGGATGAATAATACAGATATGGTCCCTGAAAAACTAGGTGAAAGAAACAGGGTGTTATAATGGTAGTACTGAGAATAGGAGTAGGAAATGAGATGGAAGAGAATTGGTGTACAAAAACTGAGGAACTACTTTACAAAAATTTGCTAGGAAAGACTTTCTGATGTGGTGAGACTAAACTGTTGAAGAATGAAAGGTAAAAAGAACTGGTGACAAGTCAGCAAGGGCCTGAAGAAAGGCAGGTATGGCTGGAGCTTAGTAAGCAAGGGGGTGAATGGCCTAACATGATTGAAGGAGCCAGACTATTTTAAGTCTTTCATGCATGATGAGAACTTCAGATTTTATTCTAGGTGCAATGGAAAATCATTAAGAATCTTTAAAGAAGGTAGTGCCATGATTTGATCTATATTTTCTGAAAAAGTCATTATGACTCTAGTGAAAAGAACACTGTAAGAGCATAAATGGTAGGAAGAAAAACAGTTAATATGCTATTAGAGTAGAATAATGAAATGAAAATTTTTTGTGTTAGTTTAATGGAAGGAAAAGTAAAAGTACAAACTACGTGTGTGTGTGTGTGTGTGTGTGTGTATGATCTATCTATCTATCTATCTATCTATCTATCTATATAAAATTTGGGGGGGGTGTGAATAATAAAACCTGCGGGACTTACTGATAGTCTGCATGCCAGGGGAGACAGGACAGAAATAAAGAGTTTAGTAATGTGATGTCATTGATGGAGTTATCAAGTGGGGAAAACTAAGAGAAGAGTTGTTGGTTTTGGTGAGAAAGAGAATCCTCCGTTTCAGTAATATTAGATTTGGAAAAACTGTGAGTTGTTAATGTCAATATATAGTTAGACTATGCAGATATGCAGACTCAGCATATCTGTCTGGTCTGATATGTATTTGGAAGTAGAATAATATTTCTCTCAGAGGGGGAAGGATCCTGCGTTACCCATCTCTGTTGTTCTGGAATGGAAACTGGCAAAACTGTATGGAGATAAGCACTTATGCTTGTAGTTTAGTAGTAGAAAAATGGCTTCTGATGGCTTTAACTTTTTCTGTGACTAATAATGTAAAGTCCCTGGCTAAGAGAGAAGTATAAAGAGTTTCGAAGTTGAAAGAAAGAAGGTTTAACATGACTAGTATATTTCAAAATATTTTAAATGCGCATATTAAGAAAAACTCTGAATATCTGCCCTGAAAATAATAAATCTGTTACCTCTCTATTCTCAGCATCCTTAGATTTTTATCTCCTTCTGGTTATGTAATTTCACCATTTTTAAAAGTACATATTACACCAATAATCACTTATATAATGAATATATGGAGGCAAAAATTTTAATAGGGAAAAATTTGGAAAGGAATTGAAGATCGATACCTCCTCCTCTTATGTACTGCTCAAATTAAGAAGAAAGCTGATTTTATTTTCTTTCAGATATGAAAAATCTGCACCTTCTTTCTTTCCATGTGTTTTTATTGATGTTAAAATTGAAAAGTCTTCATATCCTAAGGCAGGAAAGACATTTCCAACAATACACAACACAATACTATATACTTTATTACTTCAGTGGTTTCTCTCTTGTTTCTATTTTAAACTGGAAAAAAAAAAGTCTTTTATGATATATGACGTTGTACTTAACCAT
>PVLC010048252.1:0-10818 GCA_004027655.1 Graphiurus murinus
GGAGGAGGAGGAGGAGGAGGAGGAGGAGGAGGAGGAAGGGGGAGGAGGTTGACGAGAGTCTCACTACTTGCTGAGGCTGTCCTTGAACCTGCAATCCTCCTGTCTCAGCCTCCCAAGTACTGGGAATGACAGATGTGTTACACCATGCCTGGCTCATTTTGCAAATTCCTCCGCCAGCCCCAGGTGCAACAATGAAGCAAACACACCATCCCTCCTTTCACGGGGATTATGTTCTAGAAGGAAGAGAAGGGCCTGCCAAAGACCAGGAGGAGAATGTCTGCTGATTTCACTCAGGGGCTGGGAAAGGGCATAGATTGTCCTTTAAGCCGGAAAGGCAAAACTCAATTCTTTTTACAATTTCATTACTGGAAAATCTATCGGCCCCAGGAGCATTCTGCTCACCAAACTGAACCAAAAGCAAAAGGGCATTTGCTGTCCTCTGAGCTGTGAGTGCAGTTGACTTCCCATAAGTCACTGACAAGCGGGCGGGATGTCTTGGCAGGGCCTCCCATTCCATCCACCCAGCCAGGTCCCCAGGGAGGGCGAGGGCCCCCGAGGTGCAGGAGCCACCCTCCCCGTCTCCTGAGACCCTGAGGCCCTCCAGGGAGGCAGGTGTCAGCACCCCTGAGTGACGGCCCCGGAGCCTTAGCTAACGCGTCCAGGGTCCCAAGCTAGTTAGTACTTGGCCAGGCTCCTCTGGGTTTGTCTGGCCCCCAAACTCAACAAGTCTCCTCTGAATATATTTGTGCTAAGCGCACGTGAGTCCCCCAGAGGAGCCACACTCTCCCTCACCCTTGGGCCTCAGCAAACGTGGTGCCGAGACCTGGAACAGTGGGCCCTGAGCCCCTCCCCGACGGAGCCCTCAGCACAGCCCTGAGCCGCACCTTCTTCTGAGTCTGCCCAGACCTCGGCGGGCTGGGGACACTCTCGGGTCATCCTGCCCTCCCTTTGGCATCTAAGCCCCACAGGGGCCGGGGTTTCTATTCCGTTTGCCCTAAGACCTCGTGTCCAGAACCAGCAGCTGGCGCGTAGCTGACACTCGATAGTTTTTTTTGAGAAAAAAAAACTATGGGTCATGGTCATTCGCCTCCCACTCCGCAGGACCCCGCAGGGCCCTGGATTGTCCTGACCTCAGCGCGACCTGCTGCTCCAGTTTACAGGTCACGTTAAGAGAAACTGAGGCAGGGCTGGGGGTATAGCTCCAAGGCTCCACGGTCGAGCGTTTGCCCAGCAAGCCCAAGGCCTGGCGTTCCGTCCCCAGCATCGCAGAGACAGAGCGAGACTCTGGCGCTGGCTCCCAGCGCTCCAGAGGTGTGCAGCGCGTCGTGTCACCCAGCACCTGCCTCTCTCACTCCGCAGGCCCCTGTGTGTGAGCAACGGCCGCAACATCGCAAGCTGCAAGAAAAGCCGGGCAGGGCTGCGCGCAGGACCTGAAGCAAGACGGGCGGTCAGGCAAACGCAGGCTACAGAAGCCAAAGGGCTTCGCAGTCCGTGGGCTTGTACCGCGCTGGTCTGCTTTCTCCTTTCTCCTTTGGAGCATCCTCCTGGTGGCAGCCGCAGGACCCTTAGTAGAGGGTTGTTAGGATGATCTCATTTAATCCCTCCTATCGCCCTGGGGCCGACTTGACTGCCTTCCAGTGGGGATGCTGGGCCGGGCTCCGAGCAGAGAGCAGGACTCGGCCCCTGTGTCCGGTGCTGCCTGGCTGCAGACACGCTGCCTGCGTCCTTGCAGGCGTCACAAGGATTCGGTGTGCGTCTGCGTGGGCAGAGGGTAGCCCAAGCGAGCACCGTCCCCAAGTGAGGCTGGGCCCTGCGTCTCCAAGGAGCCTTCAGCCTGAGGGGCTCAGCTGCTGGGGGGACAAACCCCTCACCACCCCGTTTCTCTCTACTGCCTCTCCTGTCCTCTTGATTCAGGGACAGCCTCTGTGTCTTCCTGACCCTGGGTTCCTAATCAGGAGCTCATTCCGTGAGCCTTTTCAAATAACTGCAGCGGGGGTGCTGAGGTCCTCTGAGTCTCCCCAGCTCTCTGCTGGGCCCTGGACACGTGCCAGACCTCGCAGCTCCTCCCAGCAGCAGGAGGCAGCATGGAGAGGTGGGATGCATAGGCTGTGACGGCCACCCCGCAGCCAGGGCCCAGGTCCAACCCCATTACGGACGGACGCTGAAGCCCCAGGGCCAGCGCCCACGGGCTGGGGCTGCCTGCTTTCCCCATGAGCAAGATCAAAGGCAATGAAAGGATTGTTGAGCAGCCTGGCCCAGAGACCCCTTCTCAGGAAGAGGGATGTTGATTTCCATCATAAGCAGGTCATCCCCCAGATTATGATATGTTTATATCCTGTGTCTCCAGCCTCCTGTTTGGCCTCAAAAACAAAGTCCAGATCCCAGTCGAGGGGCAGAGGTGGAAGTCGTCCGGGGAAGCTGTGAATGGGTCATCCTGGAAGCTGGCAAGGGCTATACAAGGTCCTGGCCGGAGCAGGAGCTCACTGCAAAAGAGTCTGGGGGTGTCCTGTTAGGAAGCCAGCGGAGGAAGGCACCCCCTTCCTGTGGGAAGTCTGAGCCTGGGTCTCCAGGGTTTACCTTAGCTGCGTGGAGTGGTCGAGGAGTTAGCAGTAGGAGCCAGCCGGCCCCGGGGTGCTGAGCTGGGATTTCTTGCCTGGTACCAGGACGTGGAGCCTGGCCTCGGTCTTCCAGTGTAGACTGCTCTCTGTGAGCTGGGTGTCAGCCACGGCCGTCCTGATCCTCAGGAACTTGGAGAAACTGACTCCCATCTCCTTCCTCTCCCGGAGTTCCAGTGCAGGCTGAAGTTCAAAGCCAGCTCAAGACATCTCCAGACCCTGGGGGGGGCTTCCACCCTCCCGAGGCCTCGGCCTCTGACTTCTGCTGCCAGCCGACAGGAAGCCAGCGTGAACCTCACTCCTTCACAATTCATGATGCTCGCGGCGCCCAGGAGTGCGGGGGACCTCAGGGGGACCTGGACAGGGGAGTTTGTACCGCACACAGCCTCCCCAGCAAGCATCCCTCTGTCGGGGCACTGCTGGCCCTCACCCTGCACGCCCAGACCACCCCACGCCATCATGCTGGCCTGCAACACCCTCTCCTGCCTCTGTTGCAAAAATCAGAGCTGGTCTCACGCTGGGCATGTGGCTGCCTCCTCTCTGAGTTGCCCTAGAAACTTCGGCGCCTCCACAGTGGGATTTTTAGAACAAAGACACTCCCCTTTCTAAGGGCAAAGCTGGACCCTGCAGATAATCCAATACCTTTCCCCTGGGTGTCGTGTGTCACCATCCCTGAAAGGAGATCTGCGACTGGGGAGCTTATCAAGAGAAGCAAGTGACCAGCAACCAGAAGGGCGCTATTTGCTGAATAATGGATGAACTGGGGCTGCTGCCGACGCCTGCTCTGCGGTGTGTGTTGGGATTCCTTCCCTGAAGGAGCCGGTGGCACCGGTATACATGTCAGGTGCTGGGGTATGAGAGAAGGAGCGAGTGACCAAGGGGTGTGAGGAAGGGAGGAATGATTAGATAGATGAGTGGGAAAGGAGAAGGAGCCGAGACAGGGAAGGGAGAAAATGCACAGTGTGGGGAGAGGAAGAGGGACCCTGGCCACCCAGGCGCAGAACATCTTAGTAGCTGTCTGTGGAAGAGGTTGGGAGACACAAGAGAGAGGTGTGGGGCCCACTGTGATCCCCCACAGTTGCCGTGAAGGGGTATGTGTGTGTGTGTATGTGTTTTACTGAGGATTGAATCCAGGGGCATTTTACCTCTGAGCCATCCCTTTTCTTCTTTTTATTTATTTTTTTATTTAATTTTATTAATTTTTTTTTTTTTTTTGCAGTACTGGGGATTGAGCTCAGGGGCATTCTACCTCCGAGCTGTAACCCCAGCCCTATTTTTTATTCTTTATTTTGAAACAGGGTCTCACTACGTTGCAGAGTGCCTCACTAGGTAGCTGAGGTTGGCCATGAACCCGGATCCTCCGGTCTCAGCCTCCCAAATGCTGGGATTACAAGCGTGTGCCACCATGTCCGTCTTCTTCTTTTTATTTTGAAACAGGGTCTCACTAAGTTGCTAAGGTTGGCCTCCAACCTGGGATTCTCCTGTCTCAGCCCCCCAAGTACTAGGATTACAGGTGTGCACCACCGCACTTAGCTAGTGTGAAGATGTTTTTTTAAACTGAAGACATGCAAGAAGTCCTTTTGAAGCCAAGCAGGGTGGCGCACGCCTGTCATGCCAGTACTTCTTCACAAACCTCAGCTTTAGTCAAGAGGGGAACTATGTGGAGAGGCAGAGGGGCTGTTGCAATGGAGAAGCAGGAGCATGCTATGCCATTTCCATAGGCCAAACAGTGCCAGAACTTATTGAATGGCAATAAACTCACACACCACACCGCTTTCATCGGTCCATCCTCGTCACTGAGTACTTGTGAGTCACTTGGAGACCAGAGACCAGGCAATCGCAAATTCTTTGATTCCAATCCTAGTTCCCAGCATCATACCTCACACAATGACATATGTGGATTACAGAAAGGCCAAGAAAGGGTTAAGACTGCAGGGGTTTCCCGGATGTTTGGCCAAGAGGCAGAGAGCAGGTGAGAAAGCAGTGTCCCTGCGGGTGGTCAGGATTTTAAGGAGCTACTTCCTTAGAGTGGACTTAGACCCTTCTGAGCTGGAGCCCAGGGACCAAGTGTGGTGATTCTTCTGGCTAAGGTTTATGAAGACCAGATGACAGACCAGATGAAGTGTCACAGAGCCACTGTGTCAGTCTTGGGGGCCCCTCCTTTCATGGGTCTCGGTGAGGGGGTTGCTTTATTCGGTGGTCTGGTGTGCTTGATAAGCTCAGGGGCCTGGTTTTTCTGAAATGGAGCTGATACATCCATGTATCCACGTGCTACTGATTTAATTCAGAAAGTTTGCCCAGCATGGTGGTGCATAACTGTTGGGAGGCTGAGACAGGAGGATTGCAAGTTTGAGGATAGCCTCAGCAACTTAAAGGCCCTCGGCAACTTAGTGAGACCCTGTTTCAAAACAAAAGATAAAAATAGGTCTGGGGGCATAGCTCAGTGGATAAAATGTCCCTGTGTTCAATCCCCAGTACCACATAAAAGAAAAGAAAGGAAGGAGAAAGGGAGGGAGGGAAGAAGGAGAGAGAGAAAAGAAAGAGAGAAAGAAAGAAAGAAAGAAAGAGGGAGGGAGGAAGGGAGGGAAGGAAGGAAGGAAGGAAAGAAAGAAAGAAAAAAGGAAGTCAAGAAGAAAGAGGAAGAAAAGTTCACAGGTGGTCATTAGCATGATTAATTTATTTATCAGTTTGCATCTTATGGTTGTGCAGAGCAGATGGTAGTTATTTACTTAAACAAACAAGGTCTAAAGTCATTTTATCTTAGCACTTGTCCTCAAAATGGAGTAAGTCAGAGCTAGGCACAGCCTGCTCTCCACAGGGAGAGAGATTGCACTCAACCACAATACAAAAAAAAAAGCGGGAATTCATAGCCAAGGAGCAGGGTAGGGGTGAGTGGATGAAAACGTGCTAGGAGGCAGCACCTGGGTGAAGGACTCCGGCTCGGCTGACCTAACAGGATTCCTGCTGAAGGCTTGCAGGCGATCAGGCACCTCCTGCAGCCGGAGAGAGGAGCAGGTGACCAGGTGTGGAGGGGGTGGGGCTTCTGTCTCCACTGACTCAGCGGGATCTTTGCTACAACAGGACAGCTCAGAGATCAATCAGCCCAACTTAGTTCCGGAGCAGGAGCAGAGCTTGGCCAGTGGGATGATCTTTGTCATCACAACAAGACATGATGACAAACTATCTCCTCTCCTTTCATCCCTCTAAAAGCCCACTTTTCTCTCCACTTGTTCTTCCTCTGAAATTCTTTTCTCCACCCCCCCCCCCTTACTATGTGGCATAGACACTCTTATCCCTGGTTCTTCAGGGAGCTATTCCTTACCCCATGAATAAACCTTGTCTTCTTTTCTTTACTGACCTGTCTGTCAAATTCGCATGCCCTCAAACACTGAACCGAAGTGGGCAGAGGAGCGGTTTGCCTGATGGGTTGCTAAGACAGTGTCTCCAGGAAAGCCTTGGAGACCGTCTTTCAGGGCAAGCAGACGTTTGACCTAAGGGCTTATTAAATGCTCAGAGGCAGCCAGCCGCCCGGCCCTGTGTGGGAAGGGAAATCAGAACAGCCGCCATCATCTTCAATTTGGAGAATAGGGATAGGCAGGCCATAAATATTCCCCATGAGGAAACCAGGGCCCAAGCGTGCTGCCAGCAGGGCTAGGGACACTGGCCTGTGCCACCGCTGCTCCACGGCCTCCTGAGCCAGGGGGCGTTGGTAAGGGGGCGGAGCCAGCGCACAGGACAGGTGAGAGAAGGGGGGTCTTCACCGTCAGGACACCTGGGACTGTGCACTGGCTGAGCGCACAGGAGAGACAGGACACAGCACCTGCCACGCCCCGCAGGCAGACACAACTGGACCTGCCTCTGGGCCATCCCGCAGCCTGCCTTTTCTAGCACATCTCCAGCCAGCCAGGAGGAGCATGAAGAACAACTGTGTCCCCAGCCTATCTATCTATCTACCTATCGATTTAATTTTTGTTGCTTCTGAGCTATACCTCCAGCCTATCTATCTATCTATCTATCTATCTATCTATCTATCTATCATCTACCTATCGATTTAATTTTTGGTGCTGGGGATTGAAACCATGGGCATTCTACCTCTGAGTACACCCCCATCCCCATTTTATTTTTTTCTTTTGAAACAAGGTCTCACTAAGTTGCCAAGGCTGGCCGCAAACCTGCAATCCTCCTGTCTCAGCCTCTCAAGTCCTGGGATTACAAGTATGGACCACCATGCCCAGCTTTATTTTTTATTATTATTATTTTGAAACCAGGGTCTCTTTAAATTGCTGAGATGCTCACTAAGTTGCTGAGGCTCTCCTCAAACTTGCGACCCTCCTGTCTCAGCCTCCCAAGTACTGAGAGAACAGGCATGCACCATGCCCAAACCTTGCTGGTATTTATGTGCGGCAGGGAGGAGGTTTTGGTCAGCTTGCAGCTGAGTAGGGCCACAGATGTACCCTGGCTGTGCAGAGATCCTGGCCAGGCCACTGGAGAGAGGGCTGCTGACCGGACCTGCCTCCCCTGGACCATGCAGGAGGGAGCTGGGCTTCCTGCCGTTCTCTTTGCCCTTGTTCCCTCCTTCCTTCATCTGTTCATGCTTCTGACTAACTATCACTTGCTGAGAGCCTGCTGTGGGGCAGGTGCTATGCCAGACTCAGGGGAAACTGAGGCAGTAAGATGGTCAGGATGGGTGCAAGGGAGGGGCGTCCCTGTAATCATGGGCAGCAGTGTAGACGCCCGAGGGAAGGCTCCAGCCAGGGGGCCGGCGAGGGATGGAAGACCTGCGTCGTGTCTGCAAAGAGGCTGTAACAGCCCTCTGGACAGGTGTCAAGACAGCCAACAGCTCCCGAAGGCACAAGTTCTCATTCCTGCTATCCAGGCACGGCCCCAGCGAGGTGACCACGGTGGGCTCCCGCCCTATGTGGCACATTCAGACACACCCAGTTCCCTTCTCCACCCCCAATCCTGGCCCAAGTAAAAGCTCCGGAGAAGGCCTGGGCGCCAACCGGCAGTACCTGACAAGGTCCTGTTTGTGAGAAGCCGGCACCTGGCAGCAGGTATCCTTGCAGTGTCCGAAAATAGATGAGCGCGTCGGCCTTTCCCATGGCAACGTTGAGTGACAGGAGGATGACAGTGAATGGGACGGGGCCGTGTGTGTGTGTGTGTGTGTGTTTATTTTTTATTTTTTTGTTTTTTTATTTTTTTTGCAGTACTGAGAGTTGAACCCAGGAGCATTCTACCTCTGAGCTACACCCCCAGCCTTATTTTTTATTTTTATTTTTTTTTTTTGCAGTACTGGGGATTGAATCCAGGGGCATTCTACCTCCGAGGTATACCCCAGCCCTATTTTTTATTCTTTATTTTGAAACAAGGTCTCACTAAGTTGCAGAGGGTCTCACTAAGTAGCTGAGGCTGGCCGCAAACCTGGATCCTCCTGTCTCAGCCTCCTAAGTACTAGGATTACAAGCGTGGGCCACCACACCCGGCTTATTCTTTATTTTTGAAACAGGGTCTCACTAAGTTGCGGAAGGGCCTCACTCTAAGTAGCTGAGGTTGGCCACAGACCTGCAATCCTCCTGTCTCAGCCTCCCAAGTACTGGGATTACAAGCATGCGCCACCACGCCTGGCTACGGGGCCGTATATTAACTAGGTGAGCCCCAGTCCCAGCCCCACCACCCCCTGGCTCTGCCTTAGCAGCTGGCCTCCGTTTCTTCGGCTATAAAATGGGGTTACAATGGCTGACCTGCAGGGCAGCAGAGAGGGTTAAAGGAGCCTGGATGCGAGCGCCCCCTAGTGGTCTGACACACACCTGAGGGTCAAGGCCCCTCGCAGCTGCATCCGGGCCTTTGCAGGAGGGCACAGAAGCCACTGCGGGTCACCAGGGAACTGGGGAGGGTAGAAGGGCCAAGTGGCAGAGAGCAGGGTCCAGAAGCCATGCCCCCAACCCCACCCCGGCCACGCACACACCATTGATAGCTCCTGCCCGGCCCCGCAGCCTGGCCCCGCAGCTGCTCTGGATTCCCCCCACACACACACAAGGCCCAGTTAACTCAGAGGAGTCATTTTAATCAATTAGATGAAGTGTAAAGTAACTGTTCAGCTCTGCTCAGGAAATGGGGTCCGTCTGACCGTCCCTACAGCTTATTGAAAAGGCCTTAAGATGGAATGATTTGCTCCTCGGCGGGGAGAGGGGGTGGAGGCTGGTGTGGAATCCCACTCATCCGCTCCACACCACACCTGCCAAGCGCAAGAACCTTCCAGAGCCTCGGCGCTGACCCAGCAAACTGCCACCAGCTGCCGTCACGTCCCCAAGGGCCACTTACTGCCCCTCGCACCTGCCCCCAGCCCAAACCTGCCCCCCCCCCGGCCCCCACCTCCCCAGCAGCCAGGCAGTGTGAGAAACCACACAGCGCTAGCAGGTACAGGGAGCTGACAGCACTCCCCAGCGCTGGGTGCTGGTCCCGTCACCCAGAGGAACCTTTCCCAGAACAGCTCTTCTGGTTTCGGAGGCAGCGTCATCGTCATCGTCACCACTCTCGGAGGCAGAATTCTCCCCGCTCTTTTGTCACTCCTCATAGGGTGGCTGTCTCATTCCAGCAACACCAGTCACCCAGGAGAGGATAATGACGGTAACAATGACGAACGCCAAGCGGGTTAACACCATCGTCTCTCGTGGGCTTTACGACGTGCGTGCAGCTGGTCGTGGGCGGGTTACAGTGGCCCCTGGGTGGCACCCCCCTCTTGATTTCTCCTGCCTTGGTCCCACACTGGCTCCTGGGGGGCCGCTGTGGCGCTCCAAGTCCCTCCCCTTATTACACATCTGGTGGGAAATTCAGTGGGATTAAGGTGAGGAGGAGCACACAGAGGGCTGCTCCTCTGGGCAGGCAGAACTAAAAACCTATTCAAGGAGCTGGGCGTGGTGGTCCACAACTATAATCTCAGTACTTGGGAGGCTGAGACATGAGGATTGCAGGTTCAAGGCCAGCCTCTGAAACTTAGTGAGATGCTGTTTTGAAATACAAAAAAAAAATCGTAATAAAATAAAATAGGAGCTGGGTGTGGTGGCGCACGCTTGTAATCCCAGCATTCGGGAGGCTGAGACCAGAGAATTCGCGGCCAGCCTCAGCTACCTAGTGAGGCACTCCGGAACTTAGTGAGACCCGGTTTCAAAATAAAAAATAAAAAATAGGGCTGGGGGTATAGCTCGAAGGTAGAAAGCCCCTGAGTTCAATCCCCAGTACTGCAAAATAAAATAAAATAAAATAAAGAATAAAAAATAGGGCTGGGGGGTGTAGCTCGGAGGTAGAATGCCCCTGAGTTCAATCTCCAGTACCACAAAAATAAATAAAATAGGGCTGGGAGTATAGCTCAGAGGTAGAGCACTCCGGGTCCAATCCCAGGCACACCACAGAAACACACACACACACACACACACACACACACACACACACACACACTCCGGGTCCAATCCCAGGCACACCACAGAAACACACACACACACACACACACACACACAAGATTAAGCTGGGAGTGGTGGCACATGCTTGTAATCCTGGTACTTAAGAGGCTGAGACAGGAGGATCACAGATTTGAAGCCAGCCTCAGCAACTTAGTGAGACACTATTTCCAAATAAGAAATAAAAATAGGTCTGGGGGTGTAGCTTGGAGGTACAAGTCCCCTGGGTTCCATCCCCAGTATCTCTCTCTCTCTCTCTCTCTCTCTCTCTCTCTCTCTCACACACACACACACACACACAAAAGATTAAAAAACAATAACCTAGCCAGGCGTGGTAGCGCATGCTTGTAATTCCAGTACTTGGGAGAGGCTGAGACAGGAGGATCGCAGGTTCATGGCCACCTCCAGCTACTTAGTGAGGCCCTCTGCAACTTAGTGAGATCCTGTTTCAAAAATAAAGAATAAAAAAATAGAGCCGGGCATGGTGGCGCATGCTTGTAATCCCAGCATTCGGGAGGCTGAGACTGGAGGATCCGGGTTCGCGGCCAGCTTCAGCTACCCAGTGAGGCACTCTGTAACTTAACTTAGTGAGACTTGGTTTCAAAATAAAGAATAAAAAATAGGGGTGGGGGTATAGCTCGGAGGTAGAATGCCCCTGAGTTCAATCTCCAGTATGGCAAAAAAAAAATAGGGCTGGGGGTGTAGCCTGGAGATAGAAGCCCTCTGGGTTTCATCCCCAGTGCCACAAA